>JABUQX010092142.1:42500-49555 GCA_015478945.1 Trachelipus rathkii | reverse complement strand
ATGTTCATTCCTCACTTTATTAATTCTTTTCACACCTGAGCACGTTCCCAGAGTGATCTAGTAAATTAACTTTTTTTTGAACTTAGATATATATATATATATATATATATATATATAAACACATATGTCACTGTAGAGCGCTGTATATACATATATTTATATATATATATATATATATATATATATATATATATATATGACAGGAAAGTTCTGTTATAGGTCAGATAAAGAGAAACTCTCCTTTCTGGTGAGCCAGCGTGTCCTAAGTACACTTCGCTTCCCAAAAAAAAAAAAAAAATTATATATATATATAGATATATATATATATATATATATATATATATATATATATATATATATATATATATATATATATATATATATATATATATATATATATATTATATATATATATATATATATTTATATATTGTTTATATATATATTATTTATTGTATATATATATATATATATATATATATATATATATATATATAGGCATATTTTTATTTATCTCCATCCTGACCACCGTCTTCAGAGCGGCCACAGCTTCCAGATACCCCGCCGCCGGTTTCCTCCACAGATCGTCCAGAGGAGAAATTTTCCAGATTACCTCCTTGGAAGTTGAAGGTTAGTGTGACAGGTAGTAAGAAATTCGTAGTTTCAGGGGCCTGGTCTGCAATTTGCGTTAAGATATTCGAATTGGTTTGATTAATGTTGAATCTATATTTATAATGTTAAAATGGTATGGACGCATCTTAGTCATTTTCATTGACTTAATCGAACATCTCTGGTGATTTCAACGTGTTATTCCTGATAGATTTTCATTTATTATATTGTTTGAGAGGTAGTTTCTTAAAAAGTTTTCGGTTTGGAGTGTGTGAATATGTTTGGTGCATGAGATGATGTTTTGTGGTAGTGGGATGTTATTCGGAATTTGTTTGTACAATAATGCTGGAGGGTGGTGGTTTAAGTCTGCGATATACAGGGTTAGAAAGGGCAGTATGACATGGGTGCTGAGGTGTTTGTATTTTGGCGAAGAATTGAGTGCCTCGATCATTTCTAAGTGTTTGTCTACAGTTAGTATTTTTGTTTCATCATGCAGATGTTGTAGATGTGCATCCTGTTATAATGTAAAGTGCCTAGTTTTGGGTTATTTTTAGTTTTTACGTATCGTTGTAATTGAGGGTGCTATATATATATATATATATATATATATATATATATAAATATTATCAATATATATATATATATATATATATATATATATATATATATATATATATATATATATATATATATATATATATATATATATCCCTGATATTTTTCATTTTTTGGATTCGATCCTGATCACGAGTTACGCCACGACGAGAAGAAAGAACCCATTGTTCGAAGCAGAAAGTTGTTAACGTAGCTTTTTCTCCCGCTCGCACTAGTAGCCACCAGGGTACTGTGCATGGTGAATAATACAGAATGGGTACATAAGAATGGGCACAACCTGCCACCGAAACCCACGCAAATCGCCTCCGATGATACTAACATGCGCTGTGGGATTCGATCCTTGGACCATAAGCAGGCTGAGCGTGCAAGTGTTTAACACACTACGCCAAGACGAGATCAGAAAAGAAATTTACAAATACAAATAGTGGTCAAATATCCACATCATCTGTATCTCGCCAGGGTCCAGATCGAATCCCAGCATGGTGAAATATCCGTATAAATACAAATTTAATTGCAGGTTATTGCATTTCTTATATATATGACCCCGGTTCTGGCATTATTATTCACCATGCGCGGTACCCTGTTTGGCCCCAGCCCCGAGTGTGAGCGGGAAGAGCACGCAGTAATGCTCTGCTTGGATTACAGTAGAAGTATTCTCGGTTTCTCTTTTGTCTCGTCGGGTAGTGGTCAAACACTTGCACGCTCATCTGCTAGGTCCAGGATCAAATCCCAGCATGGTGAAAATATCAGGGGTATTTACAAATACAAATTTAATTGCAGGTTATTGCATTTTCTTATATATATATATATATATATATATATATATATATATATATATATATATCATTATTATATATATATATATTTTAGATGTATATATATATATATATATATATATATATATATATTAAATATACATATATATTATTATTATTATTAAAGAATATTTAATGATTTATATATATATATATATATATATTATATATATTTCATATATATATATTTATATTATATTCAATATCATATATATATATATATATATATATATACTGAAAGCCGGTTCGCCAGAACCAGCTGTTAAAAACTTAAGAAAAGCTGTTCAAATAAGCACGAAAGTGAACCAGTTAAGAAGAAACACTCGAGTACATCATCTCTATATGAGAAACAACAGTTTTATTATAAAATTATTATTTCCTTTATTAATATGTGATAGTAAAAGATTTTCATAAAATAAAAGGTTAATAAAAACTTCCAAAACATGACAGTAATACAACTGTTCTTTATTAAAACAATTAAACTATAAACATATTACATGTACTACATGTCATTTTAAAAGTACGTCCATTAAGGAAAAAACGCAAAAACAAGAACAGTTGCATCTACATTAATTTAAAAGCACACTTTGTAATAAGCATTAAAGTACATTTTTATACAGAGAGGGTCGTTACAAATACAGAAGGTTTAGTGGGTATAAATTTTTAACTTTTTAATTTTTTAAAAGGTGAAGCTCATCTACATTTCCTATTGGAATATTGTCTTATCCTTTAACAGGTGATGGTGATAACTTTGATAACTTCTCATTTCCATTTTTAAGTTAATCTATGCCTTAATATTTACAAGTTTTAATAAAGAAAACTCTTACGTTTATTTTTGGATCGATTCTAATAATTGCACTAAAAAGTAATCCACTTTAAGAAGGTTCTTCCTCGTTTTATATTTATCACACTATAATAGTCATCAATAATAAATAATGACTAAATATATTATTAATAATTAATATAATAATAATAATAATAATAATAATAATAATAATAATAATAATAATAATAATAAATAATAATAATAACAAAGATAATATTCCAAGTAACATAATAATAATAATAATAATATTAATAATAATATTAATAATGGAGTAACATAATAATAATAGATAATAATAATAATAATAATAATAATAATAATAATAATAATAATAATAATAATAATAATAATAATAATAATAATAATAATAATAATAAAAATATTTTATTCTTATAACAAAAAAACACAGAAACAAATACACACTTACACAAATAAACACACAAATACACACCTAGACACACATATTTACACAAACACACACACACACACATATATAATATATATATTTTCCGCCATTATAAACCAGTTTTTAATTTTTTTTTACGTTCACCTCATATATATAGTATATATATATACTATATATATATATTATAAAAATAATATATATAGAAATATCTATAATATATGGCTAGTATCTGGAAATATATCATATATATATATATATATATATATATATATATATATATATATATATATATATATGAAAGACATTTTATCAAAAATACGTTCTATTACTTGTGGCGAGTAAGTGGGCAAAATGTTCAAAATTTTTCCACTCCTGATCTCCCGTCTTTTAAAACGAGGAAATTTACATCTCTACAAACATCCTTCCCACCAATTATGTTTGGATGGGGAGCCTTTGGCGGGAACATTGCCTTATGTAGGCAAAGTAGGGTAGGTCGATGCCACCGGTGTAATGCCGTTACGGTGCGTTTGCTGCAGTACGTCACTAATTTTTGAGCTTCCTGTTCCGGTGCGGTTATAAAAATATAAAGTTGCCATGCGGTGCGGTGCGGTGAGGTGCGGAAAAGTGTTGTGTCAGTCAACAATAAGTCAAAGCTAATTCAATTATTGAAAGTTATTTTACTGAATTGGAAGCTAATTAAATATTTAAGTTATTTAATTAACAGTTAAACATTTAATTTATTTAATTAATAGTTAAATATTTAAATTGTTTAATAAATAATTAAACATTTAAGTATTTAATTAATAGTTGAACATTTAAGTAAATTATTTAATTAGCTTCTCGTTTCATTCTAAGATTTTAATCTTTATATCGATTTATTAATATTGATTTAATACTACATTAATTTACTTTATTATTTATTTAAATATTATGTATTTAAATATGTATTTTAATATTTGTAACTATTAATATTTAATTTTTTATGTTGTCGTCTAAAATTTATTGATTTTGAAATAATATTTTATCGATTGAATTTTTAACGCGTTTTTCAGAAATTATTTTATATATTTGTTGAAAAGACGTATAATAAATTATTAAATTACAAATAAATAGATTAGAAATATTAAATAAAAAGGATATATTAAATTTTTAATTCAAAATAAAGAAAAATACGTAGAATGAAACCTACCTACATTTTGAAAAAAAAAAACACAAAAAAATAAAAACATGAAAATCCTTAGCTGACTGATACTAAGATTCAAATATTTATTTGTGCACATTGCGTTGTCTAGTGGACACAAATTTGTTGAGCCATCAGTTGTGTGTGCGTTATATATATAATATATATATATATAATATATATATAATATATAGTTATATATACTATATATATATAATACCTATTATTAATATGTATGATATTTATATATAGTATGTAAGAATTTATAATGATATATATATCTACTACATTTTGTTCAGAGATACGCTAACATTGACACCCTTATCCAGAAGATAATCTCATGTAAATTAGGATATTAGTATAACTATATATTTATATATTTATGATATAATCTGTGCTAGTTATGTATTATAATACTGTAGTCATATATATTATAATATATATATATATATATTATATATTTATATATATTTATACAACATATTATAGTATATATTATTTATATATATACTTTATCTATATATATATATATATATATTAGTATATAATACTATAATTATATATACTATATATATATATATATATATTATAAATAAATAAATAAATTTCATTGGTAACGGACATGATTAAAAATATAAAGGACCTTTTCCGTTTTACGACTCCGTCAGTTTTATTTAATTTTTTTGTTTTTTTAATATTTGCTAGTATATGATACTTAACAATAACATTTAAGTAGTGGTAACGGACATGATTTCAAAGTTCGAAATATTTTAAATAATTTTTTTAAAAAGTTAATCATTTCAGTTAATATTTTGTTTTTATTTTTTTCGGGTGGTTTTCAACTAAAGGAAATACCCAAGGAGTAAAACCGTCTAAAGATGGCAGGCAGTCGGGGTCTCTCGGCCTTCCGGGGAGCGACAGGTAGGACTATTTCCCCCACTCCGTGGGGAGGGTCTCCGGAACCCCCGCTCTTTGCGTATTTAGGGAGGTCGCGGGGTGTCCTCCGCTCCCTCCCCCTACGGGGTTGGAAAACGTCCCCCCCTCATTCGCCCGTCGGCTCTCGAGGCCCCCCTATATGTTTTTTTTTTATTAACATTTTTGTAATAAGCTTTTTACACTGATTCCAAATATGTAATTGGTTTTCTGCAAGTCGTTCGTACTTTTCGATATAATTTATTTTTATAAAACAAAATTTAACTTAAATGTCCATTTACAGGACTATTATAAAATATTTTGAAACTTCTTGAATTTATGTCCGTTCAACTTGAAATTCATTGTTTAAGTATCACTCTAGTAGCAATATATTAAAAAAACAAAAAAAAATCAAGTGAAAAAATCGGTAATAAATAGGAACCTATATATATATATATTATTATATATATTATATAAATGATATAGTATATATAATAATATAATTATAATTATTTTAATATAATATATGATATATACTTATTATTATAATATATAATATTATATATATATAATTTTCTTTGAATATTTATTAAATTTATTTTTCTTAATAAATTATATATATATATATAAATTGTGTGATGATGTGTGTGTGTGTGTGTGGTGTATTTGTGGTTTTGGTAGGTCGGTGAATTTTTCATAGTGAAATGCGGGAATATATATATAAATAGATTATATATTGATATATTTATATATACCTATACTATATTATATATATATATAACTCACTATCATATATATATATACATATATATCATATATATACTATATATATATATATAATTACTACTATTATATATAGATTTAAAAGTTAATTATTTCGTAAAAATTAAAATTTAAGTTCGTACTAATGCCAAGATTTGCGAAACAAAATTCTGACATAAGTGCGAACAAAATTGAATAAAAGCCTTCCCCACTGTCTTCGTTGAGCGAATTTCTCCCATTTTCTTCCCGCTTATCTCTCACTTAATCCCTCGGAATCAACTAATCATTGTTTGCTCCCAAAACAGACCCAAACGTTCAAGCCAAATGAGGTAAAACTTTCTAGGAAAAGCTCCGCAACAGCAGAATGACTCATCTCCAATTTTCAAGCATTTCTTTTTGGGGGCCAAGTGAGGAAAACACAGTAAAAGTCTGTGACTGCTCATCGAAACTTTTAGAAGATAAAAAAGAGAAAATCTCAAAAAAAGGACATCACTATTGTTAATTTATATTTTATATATAATAAATCATCATTTGTTTTATGCTTTTTAAATCATTATCCAATTCAAATAGTGGCCTATACGAAGCAACAAAAATTTACATCAAACAACTAATTAAATCGGCCCATATATATATTATATATAATATATATATATACTGTATATACTAATTATTATATATATATATATATACGTATATCTATATATATTATATATATATAACCTCTGAGTATATATACTATATTATATATATCATATATTATATATATATATCAGGGGTCGCTACTGCTCTCTCCTAGGCGGGTACGGTAGCTCCCTACCAAATTAATTTTTAGGTTTAAATAATTGAAATTTAAATTGTGTTAACTTATACATTAAATTATTAAAAATTTTTATTATAAAAGTTTATAAAAAAGAAGCGATTTTGCCTAAA
>JABUQX010092142.1:12500-40000 GCA_015478945.1 Trachelipus rathkii | reverse complement strand
TAATTATATATTATTATAATAGTATATATATAATAATATATTAATATATATATAACTACTGATATAGTAATTATATACTTATATATAAGTATATATATTAATATATACTATATATATATATATATATATATATATCATATTATATATATATATATATATTAATAACTACTAGTAAATATATATATATTAATCTAATATATATATATATATATATATATATATATATATATATTCTCCTATCATATTTATATATATTTATAAAAATATTAAGATAATATATTAACATTGATGAATAAATGATAGTGAATGTGCGTAGGTTTGATGGTGTATCCGCGACCGCATCCCAGCCATATGTGGAATATCCGCATCATTTTTCTCTTATCCGCAATCCTCAACCGCATCCGCATTAATTTTTTACGGATGAGGATAGCGAATAGTATTCATCTATGAATTATGATGAGAAACGTCTGTGTGCACTACCTTATATATTATCTATTATATATATTATGTAATATATATATTATGATATATATACTATTATATATATATAATTTATATATATTATATATATATATATTATTATATATATAGTTTATTATAGTATAGTATATATTATATTAATATATATATATTATATATATATATACTATATATATAATATATATTTAGTGAAAAACACGAATATGAAATTTTTGCCGATGACGATGACGATGACGATTAGAGCAAAATTTGTGATGGGACGATGACGATGACGATGACGGATTAATTGAAAAAAAACTATTTTTAAAAAATTTCTCCTTCTCTCTCTCTCTCTTCTATAACGTAACACTCAATTATACTATTACCACTATGTTTGAAGACTATATGCTACCTATATATATAGGAGTGAGAGGATTAATACTAGTATATATCTATATAAACTATCTAAACTCTAACATAAGTTGTATATGTTACAATATTATATAATATATATATAGTAATACATATAGATATATAAAAGTAATGCAGCACTCCATTATAACTTTGTGAATTTAATTTATTTCTTGACTTTTATCGCCTCCAAGAGTGTGCGCGCGAGCAAATTTTTAGCTCATTAAGTCCTGAAGATGATGCTCACACTCTTAATAATATAAAAAACCTCGTCCGTTGAGATACGTCTTCAGTTCAGTCAGATAAAATTCCCATTAACTAATAAGAATCAGAAGAAATACTAATTCCACTCAAGATACTCTCTCCAGAAATCCTCCGGCAAGAGTGAACTAAATTTACAAGTGAAAGGGTCTGCAGACTTCAATTTCGATCACACAATTTTCGCCTTAAACGAAGTAGTCAGAGCAATTGTGGAAAACGCGCTGTGGAAAAGGCTGCTGTACTTACAATTTCGAATACGCGGAAGAGAGAGTATTCTCCTCAACAGAAGGGGGTCTCAATCAACTTTTGTACTTTAGCTTACTTTCATTGCCATATCTTTTATCTTAAATTTACAATAAAAATAGACATTTCAAATGTGGTTCGGAAACTCATTTTTGCAGTCTTTTTAACAGCGGTAGTGTGATTACTCTAAAAGAAGCCACCAACTTAGCACCTCCCTCGTACCCTAAATTGGAATGAAACCCGGAGTGGCTAACAACCCAGATACTTCATTCTCTAGCGCCTTCATCGCGAGAAAACCCTACATGTTATAAATGAAGAAAAAAGAAAAAAACTACAATAATACTAAAAAATCCCATCAGAACACTCGGGAGAAAATTGACTCAAGCAAACATGAACATTATCAAAACGAACTTTTCAAATTTCATTTATAATTAATTTTGGATATGGTTTTCACCTATTCACAACTATAACAGTTCGAGGATTCCCGCTAGACATAGCAAACTTCCTTTCGGCATGGATTTCTTTCATCATTCAAGTTTGGATTATGTGCAGAAATCATTTTGGATTCCACTACGAACTCTGATCCTTTTCGAATTTCTAAATGTTCTCGTCGGACCGCCTCCCTTTTATGTATGACTAGAAATTTTTTCAATAAAGGACCTAATTTCAAGCAACTTC
The DNA here is from genome assembly GCA_015478945.1 of Trachelipus rathkii. Taxonomy (NCBI): domain Eukaryota; kingdom Metazoa; phylum Arthropoda; class Malacostraca; order Isopoda; family Trachelipodidae; genus Trachelipus; species Trachelipus rathkii. The sequence goes on along the minus strand of JABUQX010092142.1, from coordinate 37,948 downwards.
GCCTCAACATATGTAACTTCCTTATACAGTATGGATATTCTTTCATCATTTTTAAGTTTGGATTATGGGCAGAAATATTTTTGAAAACCACTATGAACATCTTACCCCTTTAGCGATGTCTAGCATGAGTGCCTGCCCATAACCAGTAAATATTTATGTATGAAGAAAATTTTTCAAATAATAAGACTTAAATTTCAAAGCAACTTCGTCTCTAAATATGTCAAGCAATGTTTCTCTGTAACTACAGACTTTTGTAAAACTTACCGTGTCGCATTGAGCTCAAATCATGGATAACATTAGAAACGTCTTTTCTTTACTGGACCTTTTCTGTGAGGTTAAGTTTGGATGAATATGGTCTATAAACTTGTCCATAATTCATTTGTTATGTCTAGTTTATTTCAATTTCTTTTTCAATATACGGTGGATATGTTTGTTTATATACGATTTTACCAAACGTCCTCCTTTGAAGCATCTTTTTATTTCTGTATATATAAAAATTATTGTTATTTTTTATGTATTCAAATATTTGTATATTATGTTTAGCATCTTCGGATGTAACAGTTATGATCCGTAAGTTGTAATATTTATATTGCATGCTATACTATTTTTGCCTTCAAAGGTTTGTATGTCTACTTATGTCTTTGGACATATTAGATTTTATGTTTTGCATCTTGTAGAAGTTAATTTAACTTATGCATTTCTAGTTGATTATTCTTTTGTCATAATTATCTATAACATACTTTCTCACTCCGTGTTTAGGGCAGGAAGTAATGTATCAGTCATTAAAACTTTGATTAAAAATTTTAATTATGCAATCTACTTTATGCTAAAGATTTGCGCGAGCAAAATTTTAGCATAAGTCGGAAATTGAAATAATATGAAAAATCCTCCGTTTGAGATACTCTTCAGTCAGTCAGATTAAAAATTAACCAATAAGAATCAGAAGAAATAAATTCACCAAGATACTCTCTCCAGAAATCCCCCCCGGGAAGAGAGATAAATTTCAAGGAAGGCTGCGACTTGAATTTCGATCACAAAATTTTCGCTAAACGAAAGGGTCAGAGGCAATTGTGGAAAACGCGCTGAAAAGGCTGTGACTACCAATTCGCCTACGAAGAGAGAGTATCTCAACAGAAGGGACTTTTGTTACTTTTATACTTTCACTGCATATTTTACTTATGTTGGAATAAAAACATCATTTCAAAATATGGCATTCCTAAATTACCATCCTCTTATATAGGGTTCTTGCTCTTAAAGTAACCACCTAGGTTAGCAAGTTCTACCCTATACTATTATATATATATATATATATATATATATATATATATATATATATATAATATATATATATTATATATATATATAATATCTATATATATAAGGCTGTAGACAGGAGGGTCAGGGGGTTCAACCTCCCGAAATTATTTTACCGATCAAATTTTTGATTCCTTAAGTCTCAATTAATAATAATAATAATAATCAATAATATATATATAATAATAATAATACATAAATAATAATAATAATAATAATAATAATAATAATGAAATAATTAATAATAATTATATCAAATGAAAAATGAAAAAGTATTTATTAATGGAATTGAGGAGACATGTTTGTGGTCATCCGTAACAATTTCTTAGGTCAAGTGGCCTTCCTCGAGTACATGTATAAAATATTAGACCAGGGACTTAAATGTAAGGTTTCCAAGTTTGCAGATGATAGAAAATTCGCTACCTCAATAAGGAATAATGATGGATGTATAAGATTTAAAAGATATACGGAGGGAGCTGTAATCGTTGATGGATGAGCAGGTTCATTCCTATCTTAATCCTCCTCACTTTCTTCCTCATCTATTCTCTCTCCATTTATGCCATCAGTAACTCATAATCCATGTTTCGATCGTGCTTATCTCTGGCCATTCAGGCTAGAGAATGTGCGTATCGGGAGTAAAAATTCTCGTTCTCCTTCCTATCACTCTCGCTAATTTTCATTCAGTAGAAATTAGCTTGCAGGGATTCTCTTCACCCATATACTGGTCTTTCATCAAAGGAAAGTGCGCGAACCTCCTTGGTTCCCCTACTGACAAATCTTTCATCTCTTAACTTCTGTAAAGTCTGCCCCTCCTTCGCCCCCTCTTATTCTCTCTCTCGCTCGATTGATCCGTCAGTCATGCTCTATACTCTGACTCCCAACTGAAAGGATTAATTCTCTTCTCGTACCTACTTCGACTGCATACTAATATCTTCTTCTAACTGCTGCTCAATCACAGTACGAACTTTCCCTCTCCCCTGCCACTCTAGTGTGGAAGCTGCTCACATGCTCCAAACCCTATTCCGAAAAAAAGGAAATCCGCTCTGATCGCTTCTAACTGATCGCCCTTGATAGCTGCTCACTCATGTATGTCCTACTAAGATCTTTGAAACCCTTCCAACTCTCACTTCTTAGAATCATCTGGTAACTCACTCCGATCGCCAGTACGCTCTCGCTGCACGAAGTCCTACTGGCATAATACTTTCCTATCCAATATCCTCGATTTATGTGTTTTATACTTCCTTAGAACTAGGGGAGACTGTGGTGGTGGCGCTTGACATATACTAAGCATATTTGACCGAGTATGGCACGCTCACTGCTCTCCAAGGCTCCTCTTCTTTTGGGTTTTCCTCCTTCTCTTTGCTTACATTATATCTAGCTTTCTTTCAAATCGCTCAATTACGGCCTTTGTATTGTTGATGGGAAGACTTCTTCTTCTTTTCTGTCAATAGTGCAGTTCCTGTCAAGGGTTCTGTCTTATCTCCTTACTTTTTGCCTACTTTTCATTAATGATCTTCTCACTGCACCTCTAACTCTATCCACTCGTATTCCGTGACTCGAACCCTTCATTCTTTAAACTCATATCAATTCTACTCCCACTCTTTTACTTCTCGAATTGCCTCTCGTCTTAATCTTTCCGATTTTATCCTTCGCTGAATGGATAGAAATAACTCTTAGTGAAAGATTCAATTTTTTAAAAACCGCAACTTTCTCACAAATCTCCTTCCTCCAAAATTACCTGTCTCAACTTTCCTGTCTCTCTCTTCGAACGGTTCTGTCGTCTCTTCCTGTGAACAATTATAAAACATCCTTGGCCTTAACCCAATAACAAAAAAAATGTCTTGGAAACCTCACATCACAAAACGGTTGCTAGGGCGGCCTCAAAGAAACTTGGAATTCTGTTTAGACTGGAGAGACTTTCCTCCTTCTCTCAGTTGCTCCGCTATACAAAGTCTCATTCCGCCCATGTATGGATACTGCTCTCATATTCTGGGGGGGGTCGGCTTGGTATTGCACCCGGCTTTTGGATAGAGGTCGACTCAACGGCAAAAAGCCTTATAAACTGTTCCGTGTACTTTCCAGTTCACTTGACCCTGTATTTTCTTTGCGAGGGCGATGTTGTGCTTTATCCTCTATTCCTATAGGTAACCCGCCAGCTGGGCAAAATGCTCGAGGGAACTTTATCACTCGCGTACCCACTACCACCTTTACGACGCCTTCGTAGCACAATAGGTTTACTGTATCTGCGCACGAGTATTTGGTCGTTGCCATTTGGTAACTGTCCAGGCCTAGTTATGTGTGGTTGCTTCTTCTTTCCCACACCTCTGTTTTATGCGATTCCTCTCTCCATCTCTCTGTATTATCCTTACTGAATTTAATCTCTCAACTTTTAAAGGCCTGTCCGTCTTTGCTCATATGCGCAATTTGCGCCTCATGAGTGTGAAACTTTAGAGTTACTGAGACACCGTGAGTGGTGGTTGGACAAACTGTAAAAAAAATCCTTGAATGGGCAGATATGTGGCACATGAACTGAATCTCCTCTACCAACCCTGTCCAAAAAGAATCATTTAGATTATCCCACGAAAATATCGTTACTCTTTGTTCAACATTACCTAAGATGGAATCATAGTGTCGCAGACCACACAAATTTTGACTTTTCAAACTTCAAATTTATATCCTTTAGACTTCTAGTACTCACACCAACAAAATCTACTCTATAGCTCTCTAACCTACAAGTCACTCATCTGAATTGCAAATCCTTCTATCCCCCTTTCTCATTCTCTCCTCTCCCCCAAGCAACACAAACAACATTTCACACCCACACCACCAACACTCTTTCCGGCGCTGTTTCTCTTTCATCTCTTGTTTCAGTCAGCGAGCAATATCATAATTCTGCCCTTTTCTAATACCATCCATCACCTCTCCCCTCATCTCATCAACATTTTCTGACATTTCATATACAGAACGATTCATACATTTTCCGATATGATAGAAGGGCGCTACTGCGATCACGACCTTCTCCGAGGCATGCATTAGCATTCCTGGCAAAAGATAAGTGGTAGTAGGGCAGCCAACCACCGTCCTTAATTAGCCTTCTAGCGACACGCAGAACATACGGATGTGGGAAACTTTTTCTCCCTACACGTTTGGATATAAGGGATAGGAGTGTCAGAATGTTGTCTAGAAGAGTGGTGTGGATATAATGTAATGTTGTATTGCTCATGTCTGGTCTGAGAGGTCATGAGTGTGGCATATGAACGCCTAAACAGAAAGGCGAACCATTAGGCACTGGAATGTTCTACATACCATAAGCAAAATGTTGGATATATATAATTATATACTGAGTAAATATAGTATATATATAATATTATCAGGTCTGTAATAAATATAAGTATATTTAAAAAAAATATAATATAAACTAATAAAATAATATAAATAATATATAATATATATAATATAATAATATAAAAGTTATTATATATATATATATTATATATATATATATATATATAAATATATATATATATATTAATTCAAATTGTCCAAGTTTGGCTATTTTATAAAAGAAAATTTCTTATTTCAAAACCAAGAAATAACAATAATAAAAAAATCAAGACCGTAAATTTCTTATTCGAACTTTTATATTGATCGTAAAAGAAATACATAAAAAGGGTTTTTATTTCGGAAAAAAAAAAGTTACACCACACCAATGTATTTTGAATTTGCGAGATTTTTATTCTCCTAATCGTAATAATTTAGTTAAAAAGTAACAACTTTTTTTTATATTTTTTTAAATAAAAAGTGCGCAGAGAAAAATATCAGGAGTAAGATACATAAGGTTTACCCATAATCTAATTTATATTATCTAATCTAATATCTAATAATCTAATATCTAAAACTATAAGAATGTGGTTTATCCACATCTTCACTGTTACACTAACTACCAGTATATAAGTGACGAAATATAAAATGAAACCACCAAAAACATGTGACAGTACCTATTCACTTCATACCTGATAGAAAATCTGCTCTGTAAAAAATAAATATAGTCGATAAAAAGTAAATACAATATCTTAGAAATCTTTTTAACTAATCAGCTGTTTTTATTTCTATTTCGAAAGATATACTTTTTAAAATCTGTTTCCCAATGAATTAATATTTAAATTATTTTATGAATCATTTTATTTAAATGAAATGATCCAAGATGTGTGAAATAAACTTCATTCAGGGGTGTAACTTGCCCCCTATAAAGAGCAAGAAGCAGAGGAGATGTGAAACAATTCTGAAAGTGCAACAGAACATCCAACCTCTTACTTAGAGGCTTATTTGAAAAGAGAAATAATATAATCCATCCGAGAAAGGACGCGAGAAAAAGAAACACCAAGACGTAAGTTAGAGTTACGTGTCTTCGAAGAAGGGAAGATTATGTAGTAAAAAGAGAAGGTGCCGAGATTTTGCGACATTGAAAACCTACATATTTTTTTCTGACACAATTAGTGATATGAAAAAGATCAGAGGCCAATTGCTTTGAGGCCATCCTTCCGTCATTCACTTATTAATTTCTGTTAAGCTAGGCATGTGTCGTATTAAAAGGGGTAATTGGGTGAACAGTGAGCACTTCGGCATAATTTACATGAGACGAAATGACTGAGAGAAGATCATCATGAAAAGGTGAAAACGAGTTGTTGATAGAAAAGATCCCTGAGGAGCACCACTATTAACATGAAGGATAAACGATGGCGTTTTAAAACAGTGGCTATAGAGCGACCATATATATATATATATATATATATATATATATATATAGATATATATATAGTATATATATATATATATATATATATATATATATATATATATATATATATATATATATATATATATATATAAAGGTAATTATCTCTGACGGAGGGACTGACGTGATATACTAACAACCTAATTAACTTACGGAAGAAAGATTGAAGAAGAGTCGAAACAATTTCAATTACACCCACGGGAATTGTTTGGGAGGTGGTGGGGAAGGTGTCAGTGAGGGAAGTGGTGCAAGTGGGGAAGGTGCCAGGGAAGAGAGGATGATAATTGTATTCTATATTTTATATTTGTTCCATTTTTGGAAAATGAATGCGTAAAATTTAATATATATATATATATATATATATATATATATATATATATATATATATATATATATATATATATATATATATATATATATATATAAAATATATATATATATATAATATATATATATATATATATACATATATATATATATATTATATATATATATATATATATATATATATTATTATTATATATATATATATATATATATATATATATATATATATATATATATATATATATTTATATATACAGGGTATATATATATATATATATATATATTATATATTATATATATATATATATATATATATATATATATATATATATATATATATATATATATATATAATATATATATATATATATATATATATATATATATATGTATATATATATATACAGGAATGGTAATTTATATATTTTATTAAATAATATTTTTTAAGATTTTAATATATTTTTGAAATTAATTAATTAATCTTAGCGCCTTTCACCGATTTTATAATGAAACTTACTGAAAAGAGACAGAAATACTTTGTAGTTAATGAAAACAGAATGAAAACCACCATGTTTTTTTTCTGTAAGAAAAAAAAAATAAACAAAATAAATAAATAAGTAAATAAATAATTACAATATGGCAAAAAATCCGTTAAAAAGAGAATTTCAAAATAAATTTGCCAGAAATGTTATTTAGAAGAAAAAAAAAAAAGTTAATAAAATTCATGGTAGAAAATGCATGGGCACATTTAAAAATGTTTTAACTGATGGCCTGACACCAGTGCCTCTGACTCGTGTCTTGTGATAAAATAATTAAACATTTGCTTCAACTCCATGATAAACCTATTCAAAAATTTATATAAAGAAGCATTTGGCAATAAGTTAGTTTTACATGTTATAAACATGAAATTTGAAGACTTCATAACTTTTTTCAGGGTCATATCCCGAGTTTTTTTTTAAACAAAAGTTTTTCTCTCTTTTCAGCTCATTTTAAACATCTCATGTAAGTTTCATGAAAATCAGAAAATAAGTTTAACTGAAATCAGTGAAAGGATTAAAGATTAACCAGGATTAATAATAATAATAATAATAATAATAATAATAATAATAATAATAATAATAATAATAATAATAATAAATAATAATAATAATAATAATAATAATAATTAATTAGGTTAATAGTCCTATCACGTACGGAAATTTTACTAAATTTCGCAAAGAGACTAAAATAAAAAAAAAGTTATTACTAATGTGTTCCAATATATAATAATAATAATAATAATAATAATAATAATAATAATAATAATAATAATAATAATAATAATAATAATAATAATAATAATAGTAATAATAATTAATAATAAAATAATAATAATAATAATAATAATAATAATAATAATAATAATAATAATAATAATAATAATAATAATAATAATAATAATAATAATAATAATAATAATAATAATAATAATAATAATAATAATGATAATAATAATACCTATTCTATTATTAATAAATGTCAATAATAATAATAATAATAATAATAATAATAATAATAATAATAATAATAATAATAATAATAATAATAATAATAATAATAAATAAAATAATAATAATAATAATAATAATAATAATAATAATAATAATAATAATAATAATAATAAATCCATTTCGAATCTATTGGATTAAACGCAGATGATTTTTTGTTATATTCGAAGCTGTGTTAATGAAATCAAACGCTTCATTGATAGATTTTATTTTGTGAATTTATTGCCTAATATTACTGAAATATCAGTCCTTTACCAGAGTATGCTACCTCTAATATAATATAATATAATATAATATATAATTTAATATAATATAATATAATATAATATAATATAATATAATATAATATAATATAATATAATATAATATAATATAATATAATATAATATAAGAAACAGCAACCAATCATTCACTCGCAAGTGGTCGTGGTCGTGATCCTACTTCTTTGGCGTACCCCCAAGAATCACTTTGTGTACCCCAGGCGGTACGCGTAACCCACTTTGGAGACTACTGCTCTAACAGGCTGCGTTGCCCTCAGAGAGATTCTGCTGCTCTCTAACAGACCCTGTTGCCCTCTAGCAGAGTGTACTGTTATTCCTTCTAACAGATTATTCTGCCCTCTAAGAGACTGTGCTGCCATCTGGCAAGATTTTATGACGTAATTTTTTTTTTAATGTAAATCCAAGTATAATGCTAGGTAGGTGAATGAGCTTAGAATAGTGAGCTTTCATAGAGGGAGGCTGCTCTAGTTCTAAACTTGCTATGTCTTGAAGGGGAATTTTGTCCTATATGGAGTTATGGTATATGTCCTTGCTTCGTTAAGTTCCTCCCTTAGATGCAAATTAAATAACTGAACAAGCTTAATGTTGAAGAGGGACTAAAGAGGTCATTTATATAATAATATTCATGACCTTTATACATTGAAATAAATAAATAAATAAATAAATAAATAATAAAATCATAAGTTTGTATGTAAATATAAATAAATAAATAAATAAATAAATGAAAAAATATATTTATCAAAAGTAAGTAAATATAAAAAAATAAATAAATAAGAAAATACATAAGTAAATACTAAAAGAAAAGGAAAGTAAGAAATAAAATAATAATAAATAAATAAAGCCACAAAGTGCTAATTTCAACAATGGCACAATTGTTAATACAAAGTTTCCGAAACTGTTAAAACTTTTTCCTTTTATTTTATAGACTTTTTAATGCAAATAGAAAAAAAGTCTACGATCAATATTTAGTTGGAAAATAAAATAAAAAATATAATTTTTTTTATCTTTTTTTTTTTTTTTCCATTTCAAGAAAGGAAAAAATAAATTTTAAACATCTTTCAACTTTGGACATTTATAATGAGAAGGCAAAAAAATATCTTATGTAAAACGTTTGTAACTCTAATAAAGCAGAAAAGTAATTTTCAGTACACAAAGTACATATAGTCAAAGTACTTCATTTATCATTTTGACACTGTAATTAGCGATAGTAGCAGTAAAATATGAAAGCACATTTTCATTTTCTTTTAAAGTAATAATCTTTATTTATTTATTTAATATTTATTTTTACTTTAATAAAACTATTATTTTTAGTATTATTTTAATTTATCGGTCCCAAATTACGATTTTGAAATTATGAATAATAATAATAACCTTATATATATATACATATATACATATAAGCATATATATATATTATTATTATTATTATTATATATATATATATATATATATATATATATATATATATATATATATATATATATATATATATATATATATATATATATATATATATATATATATTTATATATATATATATATATATATATATATATATATATATATATATATATATATATGTTATTAAAATATATATGAAGATATATATATATATATATATATATATATATATATATATATATATATATACAGGGGCGTGAATTAGGGGTTTCTGATAATGCAGCCCCCGAACTCTTTGACGGTGAAACTTTTCAGCAGAAATAAATTACAAACGCATATATTACATACATAGATATATATATATATATATATTATTATTATTATTATTATATATATATATATATATATATATAAAGATAGAGTAATATATATATATATATATATATATATATATATATATATATATATATATATATATATATATATATTATTATTATATATATATATTATTATATATATAATATATAGGATAACATTAGTCTTATCCAGAAAAAAACTCTGAGCCATGTGACAAAACAAACGACATCCGCAATATATAGAAAATGTAAAGAAAATAGATAGCACCTGGACCAATAATTGAAACTATAGGTTTATGAGGCCAGCAAGGTTCTGCACTGGAGGGCCCATGACTCTGGAGAGGTGCTGAATTTAACTGTCGAAATGCACGTGGAAATTCTTAGAAGTTTCATAGTTTCTGAGCAAATGGAGTGTAACCAGGCTTTGAAGGAACCACTTCTCTTGTCTGTCCAAAATTCAATGTATGAAAGAGTTCCATGATACAGAGAATGAAACTGCATAGCCATTTTCTAGTTTGCATTATACAAAGAAAAATAATAGTGAAAAAGTAAATAAAACAAATTTTTTTCAGCATTAGCTGATGAAACAACGGATATTTCCCAAACGGAACAGTTTTCACTTTGTGTTACGCGATTGGTGGTGATGGAGATGATACTCCTTTTACTTTAAGAGAGGATTTTTATCATTTGGTTCTGGTTTATGATATCTCAGGGAAAGCATTGGAAAATGTAATTTTGGAGAGACTCAGCTATCTTGGTTTAAACTCGAAAATTTAAGAGGCCAAGAATATGATGGAGCCTCTTCCATGAGAGGCGAATCCCGAGGAGTACAATCTGTTATTCGGAATGAGTATCTAAAGCTCTATACATACATTGTGTAGCACATTGTTTGAATCTATGTTTCTAGACTCTTCTAACCAGGCACCAGCGTCTTAGGATTCATCTTCTGAAATGGTAAGGCACTTTTTTAAACTGAGTCTGGAAGTACAAAACTTCTGGAATATAAAATAAAAGAGTTTTCTAGTAACTAAAATAACAAGAGGATCAAAGATGTGCGACACCAGATGGTGGAATGGCATGAAGCGGTTTTCCTTTTAAAGAGACTCTTTGAGCCAATACTTGCGTCATGGGAAGAAATAAAAGAATGGCCTGGGGAATTATTACAGAAAGCTACTTCGTTGTTAAATTCAATCAGTAATTTGAATTTTATAATAACATTATTCGTTTTAGGTAAATTTCTTGGAATAACCTACACCTTGTCTAAACAGTTACAGAGTGTCCATTTGGACATTGTCAGTGCAATAAACTTAGTGAAAGACATTATTCAACTTCTCGAAAAAGATAGACAAATTGCAGACACAGAGTTTAAAACCATATTCACACAAGCTAAAAATGTATGCGATAGCTTAGGTATTGAAATAACAATTCCAAGAACTACGGAGTTCCAGAAACATCGTTGTAATATGCCTACATCAGATCCCGAATCATATTACCGCATCTCAGTTTTTATTCCGTTTATTGATGATCTGATTTTTTCGTTGACTCATCGATTTCTCGCATGAAACCACTATCATTTCGCTTCATTATATTTTACCAGAAAGTGCAATGTACCTTATAAGCATATTGAAAAAAGCATCCTCTTTTAAAAAGACGACCTTCCAACTCACGAGACAATACTCAAAAGGAGAGTGGTGTTCTCAGCAGCGTAAATGGCTGCCAGAAATGAAAAACCAAAATGCCATCGGTGTTAATAAGTGTAAAGCAAGAGGAGGTTTCAACATTGTTACTCACCTGAATATCTTAGCAGTACGCCTGCATCCACCTGCATAGAAAGAGCCTTTGATTACTACTATGTATCTGAAACGTATTTACGGAATAACAGTGCCGAGAGGATCGCATAACAGGTCTTGCTTACTGTCAAATCATCGAGATCTCTAGCACAGAAGTCAGCAATGAAAATATTTTGAATCACCTCAGTCAAAAAGGAAAAATGAAATTGACCTTATAAAACGATTTGGTAAGTTCTTATGAGATTACATATATGAGCAGAAAGATATATATATATATATATATATATATATATATATATATATATAATATATATATATATTATATATATATATATATATATATATATATATATATATATATATATATATATATATATATATATATATATATATAATATATATATATATATATATATATATATATATATATATATATATATATATATATATATATATATATATATATATATATATATATATATATATATATGTCTTTACAATTTAGTTAGAGTAAGAAGAGAATGAAAGAGTATGTATGTGGATTGTATATGTTGTTTTGTGATACTCTATAATTTGTCAATACATTTTCCCAAAGTCCTCACCTTCATTCATCATTCTCTGATAATACTATCATTTGAATAGAAGGATTGGAGGTGAGATTCTTTGGCCAATGCCAGGTATAGTATTTGTGATAGGAATATCATGGATAAATTCAGATATATATACATAGGGAGAAACGTCAATAAACGCAGAAATATATATACAAAGGGGGAGATGCGAATGATTGATGAAAGACCAATCAATCACGCATTTCTACTTTCGATCAGGAAGAGAAGAGTCAACAGCAGATCCCTGAAGGGGATCGAGAAAGCCCCCTACGCCCGCCGAGCCATGCAACTATCTCAGCGTCCTGATAGTGCATCAGTGTACCTTTAGATAGAAGGAAGGCAGAGATAGCATGCAACAGATGTAAATCTTAGTTATGAAAGAAGAGGAAGGAAGGGGGTTAGTATTGTAGATGTTTGCAACAATAAAAAAAGTATATTGTTAGTCTAAGACAGTCTACGTTGTTTACAGAGAGGAGGTGTGAGTGATTTTACGTTAAAGGGGGTGTTCCGACTCGACTCCCTGTTGCAAATTGCAGAGTCGATCGAGTCTCTTTCATCCAACAAACACTCTCACACTCTCTTAATAATAATCTAAGTTATACGCCCGACAGAGCACGATACATAAGAGTACACGTTCTGGATGGGATGGATTGTGCATATAATAAGAAAAACGTCGGATGCAACGGAGGTGATCAATAGTTTTACGGAACTATCGTCTCGTTGCAAATTAAGTTGTCTATATAAGAAACTTCTCCAGGACTATAGCAACTTTCGGTTCGATTGGTTCAGATAGAAGTAACATCTTAAGAGTAAAAGAAAGGAATTCAACACTCACCAATGACTTCTTGATACAAAAAAAACCTCAAACCTGCGACCTTGTCTCTGGAAGTAAAGACGTTCTCATGATCATTCAGTTGAAATTCGCAAGATGAATTCCGTAGATTTAAGCTCATTTACTGGTATTTACGTTTCATATACAAATTCAAAGCAAATGAGAATTACGTTAAATTTGAACTAGATATATACAATTTAAACAACATTTTCGAAAGCGAGACACGGAGAATAGCGAATTCACACTTATCAATTCGAATGACTGTACACCGAATCACATGTTAGTGAATTTAAATTCGCCTTTATTTACACGGAAAAAGAATGCTATAGAATTCACGATTGTCGTTCTATGTTAGGAATCGAAAATTCCCGTTGAAACACAATCGCATGAGCACTAATATTTACATAGTCAAAAAGAAATAATCTGCGAATCGAAAACACGGAAGTTAGACAGCTAAGCACCCTGTTCACGAAGTCAGAGTAACTGTCAATTATTTACATAATACAAAATGTTCTACGAATGAAAACACAGAACGTTAAAAGGATTTTACATCCGTCACTCAGGCTGTCTAGTAACAACTGACTTTAGAATCAAAAATGTCTCCTCACCCTGTCGTGATGCTCCTCCTTCAGGGCATCTTAAGTCTTGTTCATTGGAGGGGACCCCTTTTCCGGGGTGTGTCTCAGACTGCTTCAGGGCCAATTAGAAAAAAGTTAATTTCACAAAAATGCCCACTCCCCTTTTCTGTCTTGTGGTTGCGACAGTCCTTACTAAATTGAACTTTCTCGTTACTTGACAGCCCCATTCGTTTTGCTTCGGCCCAAACCACAAATTCCTGTTTTTCGGGCCTCTTCAAATGAATCCATCGCCGAACCGACTTTAAAACAAACTTCAGTTTGTCTGTTTATGGTCTGTTTATTGTCTGTTCACAGACTTCGAACCGTTGGTTCCCGTGTCTGTCTCGTCTGTGGAACCGACAAAAAGGGGACAGCATTTCCTTTCCAGACTGTTAAGAAAGATCGAATTCGCCATTTACTTGACAAGTCATTTACAAAAGAGGAGAGTTTCAACCGCATAGGGCCAAGATCCGTTAGAAACTGTTTCTTAGGAACGACATCTGCTAATGTTTGCCAAAACAGAATGACAATTGGATTCATAGTTAGGTCATTTGGTTCCAACGGATTTTCTGTGGGAACATTAAATTCCCCCCCACGGGGACCCCTAGCCCGGCACCTTACCCACCGTCTCCGTAGGCAAGGAAGGCAAACCCGGACGAGGTCAAAGGGAACTTAAGGAGAGGGGGGGTTGATATGCGGAGAGCTATTCTTCGTCGGAAAGAATAGCCCGTATTCTCTGCTTGGCCAACACGTGTGCTCGTCGTAGGGGCCTTTCCGGGGGAGAGGCCGATGTCTGGGGAGCCTCGGTTGGCGGGAATGGATCTGAGGGATCGTACAGGTTGGAGTGTATCTCCAGAGGGTACAAGTGGATAACGGCCCTTGTTATTTCACCACGACAGCAGCACCGAGCGGGTGTGCCCATCGGGGGAAGTGTAAAGGGTTTTGATGATGCCCAGTTTCCACCTTAGACGAGGACCATCGTCCTCAATTAAAACTACGTCTCCGACCTTAACGTCAGGGCGGTTGGAGACATTCCAAGATTGTTTCAGGCTGAGCAGATAGTCTTTGCTCCAAGCAGACTGAAACTTAGCTATGAGGGAGAGTAAATACTTGTACCTTTTGTTAACCTTCACCGGGTCCCTGTAGGTGGCATCATGTTCAAGTAATTCTTCAGGGACAGGAAGGGTATTCAGCTTGTAACCCATCAACAAGTGGGAAGGAGTGAGGGGCTCCTCGCAGTGGAGCTCGTCGCCCACGTAGGTGAGGGGTCGGCAGTTGACCACAGATTCCACCTCCGCAAGCACCGTATTGAACTCTTCATAGCTAACTAGAGAGGTCTTGAGGGTCTTCCGAAGATGGGTCTTGGTCAATCCGATCAAACGTTCGAAGAATCCGCCGTAATGACTGCTTCTGGCGGGATTGAATCTCCAGGTGATGGAATGCTGGGTTAGGAAGTCCTTCACGGAGGGTAACTCCCATATGTCCCTTAGGTGCTGGGATGCTGCTTGGAAATACGTTGCGTTGTCAGAGTATATTACGGAGGGTGTTCCTCGTCTTCCGATAAACCGACGTAACGCTCTCAAAAATGACTCGGTGCTGTTGTCAAAGACTAGTTCTAAATGTATCGCTCTAGTCACAGCGCAAGTGAACAAAACCACATAGCTTTTGGTAACTTCGTTCCTAGGAACTTTGACATTAAAATAGCCTGTGAGGTCCACTCCGATTACCGTAAACGGTTTGCTTTCTACCACTCGGGAACGAGGCAAGGCAGCTAGTGGCGCCGAGCGAAAGTGTGCAGCTTGTAAACGTCTACAAAGACCACACGGGCGTATCACTTTCTTCACCGTTGTCCTCATCCGAGCGAAATAGAACCGCTGACGGACAATCGACACGAGTTCTGAAATACCAACATGGTGGTTTGTTTGGTGAAGTTGCCATATGATGAGTCGGGTGAGATGTGAGTCTGATGGCAGCAGCATAGGAAACTTTGCGTCGAAAGGTATCATCGCATTGCTTAATCTCCTGTCGCATCTGAGGACTCCATCTACTAGCTTTAGGCTCAGTTGCTTCACCAAGTTCGTCAAAGGTAAGGAGTCTCGGAGGCACGTAACTTCGGGGAGGTAGTGTTCCCTCTGTAGCCTCCGAATCCAGTAGAGTTCTGCGTTACTTCTCTCTTCTATGGAAATCAAATGGGAGAATTCGGTCCGAGAGACGGACCGGGTCATAGGGAGCTTCTGTCTGGATTTCCTCAGGTTCTCGATGAACCTGTGAACCAGGGCGGTGATCCGTATGATCTTGTTGAGAGAGGAGTAACGCTCTAAATCGAAGATGGGAGCCGCTTTCGGTACCGCGGTGGTGGAAGCGGCTACTATGACCTCGTCCGTCTCCACAGTCCCTTCACAGAGGGAAGGGTGTTCGGTCCAACGGGCCAATTTGGAGGGCTGGTGAGCCAAGGGGGGCCTTTCTTCCATAAGTCCGTGAAGACGTACTTATAACTTACGCCCCTAGACGCCGCGTCGGCGGGGTTGTCTTCTGTGGGGACGTACCGCCACTGGGCCGTCGGCAGGTTTCTACGGATTTCATCGACTCTGTTCTGGTTGAAGAGGGGGAGCTGCTTGGAGGAGAATATCCAGCGCAACGCCACCTGGCTGTCACACCAGCAGTAGATCTTAACTATATCTAGCAAATCCTTGTAGGCGTCGATAACAAATTTAATGATTCGGGAGGAGAGTAGAGCTCCCATTAGTTCCAAACGCGGGATCGTGAGTTCTTTCATGGGTGCAACTTTCACCTTTGCCATAAGAAGACTGGCTATGGGAACGTGCTCTCCCATTGATACAGCGTACACTGCAGTGGCATAGGCTGCGCCCGATGCGTCTGAAAAGGCATGTAGTTCCACCTTTCGAGCAAAAATTAGCTGCCTAGGTATTGTTAACTGCAAACAGCGTTGTAAATGTTCGGCAATTGAAACCCATTCCTTGCGGTGTTCGTTGGAAATAGGTTTGTCCCAACTCAGTTTCTCCTTCCACAGTTTTTGCAGGAGAATCTTACCTCGAACAGCCACTGGGGACAAGATGCCCAGTGGGTCGAATATGGAAGCGAGGTTCTGCAGAATAGCCCTCTTGGTGGCCGCTTCCGAGGCGACAACCTTGAGGGGGTAGGAAATGGTGTCCTCGTTAGTATCCCATTCCATACCCAAAACCTTAATCGTAGTGTCTTCGGCGGCTGCATCGTTCTCTCGGAACTTTACGTTCGCTTCTGGACAATTGGACACCCACTCTCGTAAATTGAGGCCGGCCTTTTCGAAGAGGGACCGGGACTGAAGAAAGAAATCTTCCACTTCTGCTTCGGTGTCAAAGGTACCGAACAGATTGTCCACGTAGATTTGATTCAAAATCACGTCCTCGTAGTCGGTGTCTGAGTTTCGGACGTGGTGTTGAATGCAGGCAGCCAGCAAAAATGGACTGCAGGTGGCTCCGAATAAGACGGAAGTGAACCGATAGGTGACCAAAGGGCTTCTGGGGTCGGAAGGATCTTTCACCCACAAAAAACGCGTGGAATCCCTATCCTCCAACCTGAGACGTATGGCTAAAAAGGCCTTCTCTATGTCCGAGGATGTAGCGTAGCGTCTCAACCGAATTTTCAGAAGGATCTTGGTCAAATCAGTGATGAGGGAAGGTCCACTGTGTAAGCACTGATTAAGACTAGGATTGTTAGAAGAACAATCAAACACTAGTCTCAGTGCTGTGGTGGACGAGGACTTCCGGACCCCATGGTGGGGTAAATAGTGCAGCTTGGCGTTGGGGTGGATCGGAGTAACTTCTTCAATGAAGCCCCTTTCTAGTTGATCCTTGATAACATCGGCGTAACTCTCCATCAACGAAGCATCCCCTCTCAACCTTTTAAGGATACTGTACAGACGCCTCTTAGCCAAGGCGTAATTGTCGGGAAGAGAGGGGTGGTTGTCACGCCAGGGTAACGACACCACGTATCGGCCATTTTCGAATGACAAGTTTTCTTCGAATGCCTCCAACGTGGTTTTTTCGGCCGCTGTGAACTGTTCATTTGGCATAATACCAATCTGGGACAGTGACCAAAGTCGATCCAGATCTGGCGTAGGAGGGCCCGCCTCCTCAGTCGGGAGGGGGCCTAGGATCGTAGGGGGGCCTGAGCGCTTAAGATCCCCGGGCGTCATCAACGTTCCATCCTCCAACTGGAGGGAGGATGGAGTTTCAGCGGTCGGAGGGCGCTCGGGGCGATGTCATGATTCACTGTCCTCCTGTGGCCCCGTGTTGGACCCATCCGCCCGCTGGAGGGGGCAATGGCCCAAGGCAACGTTGGCAGCGCAACATGTAGTTCGATTCACCGTGTCCGCTGTCTCACTCGTATCCTGTAGCCCTTCTTCCAACTGGAGGGAAGAAGTAGGATGTGATTCAGCGGCTGGAGAGGTTGTCTCAGGACGGAGAGGCGAGGGGTCTGCACCCCGGGGCGCCTTCTTCACACCCCCTTCCAACTGGAGGGCAAGAGAGTGCTGTTCCGTCTGATGACAAGTAAGATCCGGTCTCCAATCGTTGGTGAGCCGAACTTCTGCTCTAAATGCGGACACTACTGTAACTTGGGAGGCAGTGTTCTTCGAGGAAAAGGGTAGAGGTCCCCATATCATGTTGCCCACATTGGTCTTCATAAGGTCAACGCCGAAGCGGGACTCACACGACTTCAGGAATTTATTCAAGTGATCCACGCCGATCAGGAGCTGGATTTGATCGATCACATCGCTGTCCGGGTAGGGATGAGCAAGGTGTACATGTTGTCTGCGAAGCATTCGGGTGGTCTTGACTAGCCCAGGGATCTGCAGATCCGAGGGCAGGTGTTCCACCACAATGGCCGAGATGGGGACGGCGCCGTCTTTCGTTTGGACTTGAAGAGTGACGACGTCATGAAGGGCAGCTACGCCCCGCTGGTTGATCCCATTGATGGCTAATTTCACCTGGGAGTGGGGCACGCATCGTAATTTTTGAACGACCGCTCTAGAGACTAAAGTTTTCGCTCCCCCCGTCACACAACGTTCTAAGAGTAAGGGTGTCAGCCCCGTTGGACACAATCAAATCGGCCAACGGGAGTGCCATACCCCTACCTCCAGAACAAAGAGCGGCATAATGGCCCGAGGCGGAATCCCCTGAGGATCCTGGGCCCTGCGGATCTGATTGCGCTCGTGGGCGGCTGCCAGTTCGAGAGATTGGTTGAGGACAAAATACGATGTGGTGGTCCGGTGCCCTGCAACGGAAACAAGCCCTAGCGTACTGACAGTCTGCCGTGGCATGATTTTCCGCCAGGCATCTTTCACACCAGCCGCGACTCCTAACCACTGTTAGTCTCATCTCTGGCGTTGTAAGCATAGTACATTCAGATGGGAAGTGCTCCTCCTTGCAGAACCGACAACTTCGCTTGTCTGATCTGGCAGGGTTTCTGTCCTGCCTCGGAGGCTGGCTCTTGGGAATTGCTGGTTTATTTCCCGTGGTGCTCAACACTGTAGACACCTTCTGTTTGTTGGTACCACTTGGTCGTTTATCCGCGTAACCCCTCGAAACTTCCTCCCTCCTTTGGTCGGGATTGGTCTTCGGTTTGTTCGTGAAAGGTTTGGCGGCCTGCAAGAACCCGATGGCCTGGTCAACCAGGTCCAATACTGATTGGATCGTCCAGCTCTTACGCGCGTCGGACCAAGGAATTCTGTCCTTAACTTCCGCTGGCAATTTGAAAGATAGCTGTGTCCCTAGGATAATGGAACAACCCTGACAGTCCCCAATTACTTCTTGGTTCTTCAGAGACTCTGTGAAGCAAGTCACGTCAGCTTTGAACTTGAAGAGATCGGCGTAAGTATGTTTAGGGCTAGGGAGCCCGCCTAACCGGGCAATGAGGGTCTCTATGAGCTTTGACTTGTCGCCATAGTTGTTCTTGAGAAGAGATAGCGCAATGCTGTAGTTTTCTCCCCTCACTGCGAACCCTGATATTAATTGTTTGGCATCTCCACGCAAGCTCTGGAGTAAAGCGTGGAGTTTTTCGATGGGATCATAATTATGACCGTTAACCATGGCTTCAAATGACTCTATATAGCTAGCGAACTCCAGAGGGTCCCCGCCGAAAGTAGGCAGGTTCCTGGTGGGGGCCTTGAAAAGCGTGGGAGCCCGCCGACCCCCCGAACAACAAGAGGCTTTCGATGGTGAAGGAGATCGACTCGTTCTGTGACTGACCCTCTCTCTGGCGGCTAAAGTGTTGTTGCCGGCGTTGATCGCTTTACGGATAGCTAGGTGAAGTCTCCTACTCTCCGCATAGTCGGTCATAAAATCGTCGCGATCCAGGTAATCTTGGATCACGACGCTCGCCTCCTCCAACTGGGTAAGAGTCTCCTCCAAATGCTGTACTAGTGCTAAGATGTCCCCTGCCGAGGAATCCGTTCTTCCCACCAACTCCTTCAGCTCGGTCATTTCCGCAGAAGCGTTCTGACTGAGGGCATCTCGCTGTCGTTCGGCGAACTTCACCCGTTTTGGTTTGTTTTTCTGATTTTGTGACTGGCCTCTATTTTGTTGGTTATCCTGGGTCGGGGTCAAATTCAAATCTGCCGGAGGGGGCGTCCCGGGGGGATCCCCCTTGGTTCCGTTGCGTCCGGCCTCCATGAGTAATGGGTATGTGCGTACGCACTCGTATCAAAGGAAGGTGAAAAGAGAAAGAAAATCTTTTCAGTACGAACCACTGACGACGGCGTCGTTGCGCCGCGGTCAGTAAGGGGTTGTGTGCGAAAGGTTTTTTGGAATGCTCCAATACCCTTAAACACGCAACGAGAGAAATCGTACTATGTTATCAAGGACTCCTGTGTTTTGCTTCCTGTAAATAAGTAAGGGGATAGAAGCAATAGAAAGCGCATGCAGGTAAAAGCGTCGCAGAGAAACTTAAAACTATGACTTAGTGTCTAATCTTAAACTAACTTAGGACTAAGCTCATATAAGACAACAAAAAAAATTATACACACAAACAAATCACAAGACTTACCTTATTTTCCTGTTTTATGTGGAATATCTGGTGCGGCGCAGAGTCCAGTGAATCAGAGTTAGGCTAAAATGAACTCAAGTTTGAGTTCAACACTGATAGTATCAATAGTGTCAATAATATTAATGTTAACGATAACACCAATAAACTGCTATGATTATCCGGAAAAAAACTCAAAAATAATACACACTGATCGTGTGCACTTGCATGTGCAAGCTGTGTATTTTTCTCTCAGAGTCAGCAAATAATTGACAAAACAAAGGTCAAACAACAAAATCTGAAATGTAATACACACTAAAGCGTGTGTGTATGGCTGTGTGTATGTGTGGGTGTCCAGGAACAACAACGACAGACAACAACACAAAAATAAGAATCAGAGAACAAAACAAAAAAAAAAAAAAAAAAAATTTCGGGAAAAATATTACACACCAAAGTGTGTGTGTATAGGACTGTGTGTGTGTGTCCAGGAACAACAACAATAGACAACAACACAAAAATAAGAATCAAAGAACAAAAAAAATTCGGAAAAGTAATACACACTAAAGCGTGTGTGTAGGACTGTGTGTGTGTGTGTCCAGGAACAACAACAATAGACAACAACACAAAAATAAAAATCATAAAAAAAAAAATTTCGGAAAAATAATACACACCAAAGCGTGTGTATGACTGTGTGTGTGTGTGTCCAGGAACAACAACAATAGACAACAACACAAAAATAAAAATCATAGAACAAAAAAAAAAAAAAAAAAAATTCAGAAAGGTAATACACACTAAAGCGTGTGTAATAGAGACAAAACAATAACAAATACACACAGAAATTCAAAAAAAGTTCGAAAAATATTACACACACATGTGTACTCGTATGTGTATGAGAGACTGTGTGTGTATCCGCAGAGACAAAAACAATAACAACAAACACAAATTTCAAAAGAGAAATCGAAAAATACTACACACACATGTGCGTTCGTATTTGTATACTGTGTGTGTCCCAAAAGACGACAATGACAAATAAACACAACAAGAACAAATAAATTCAAAAACAGGTTGCAGTAATAGTAATAGTACTAATAATAATAATAATAATAATAATAATAATAATAATAATAATAATAATAATAATAATAATAATAATAATAATAATAATAATAATAATAATAATAATAATAATAATAATAATAATCTCAATAATAATAATAATAATAATAATAATAATAATAATAATAATAATAATAATACGAACAGAACAAAGGAAAAAGAACCTAAAGAGATGGCTAAAACAACGAAATTCGCACAGAGAGCACTGCGCTTCTTCCAAATATGTTAAAAATAGCACCCCTTTCTAATCTTTTCCAACTACGAAAGTATTGCAATATTGCAAAGAGTGATATGCATACAATGGAAAAAGAACCTAAAGAGATGGCTAAAACAGCGAAATTCGCACAGAGAGCACTGCGCTTCTTCCAAATATGTTAAAAAATAGCACCCCTTTCTAATCTTTTCCAACTACGAAAGTATTGCAATATTGCAAAGAGTGATATGCATACAATGGAAAAAGAACCTAAAGAGATGGCTAAAACAGCGAAATTCGCACAGAGAGCACTGCGCTTCTTCCAAATATGTTAAAAATAGCACCCCTTTCTAATCTTTTCCAACTACGAAAGTATTGCAATATTGCAAAGAGTGATATACATACAATGGAAAAAGAACCTAAAGAGATGGCTAAAACAACGAAATTCGCACAGAGAGCACTGCGCTTTTTCCAAATATGTTAAAAAATAGCACCCCTTTCTAATCCTTTCCAACTACGAAAGTATTGCAATCTTGCAAAGAGTGATATACATACAATGGAAAAAGAACCTAAAGAGATGGCTAAAACAACGAAATTCGCACAGAGAGCACTGCGCTTCTTCCAAATATGTTAAAAAATAGCACCCCTTTCTAATCTTTTCCAACTACGAAAGTATTGCAATATTGCAAAGAGTGATATGCATACAATGGAAAAAGAACCTAAAGAGATGGCTAAAACAACGAAATTCGCACAGAGAGCACTGCGCTTCTTCCAAATATGTTAAAAATAGCACCCCTTTCTAATCTTTTCCAACTACGAAAGTATTGCAATATTGCAAAGAGTAATATACATACAATGGAGAAAAATCAAACGAAAGGGTCAAATACAACGAAATAAGCCGAAAATCCAGTAAGTGTCTCTAAAACATATAACGGAAAAACAACCACAATAATAATAACTATAATAATACACACACACACAATAATAATAATAATACACACACACACATCAACACACACACACAATAATAATAATAATAATAATAACAACAATAACAATAATAATAATAATAATAATAATAATATCAATAATAATACACACACACACACACAATAATAATAATAATAATAATAATAACAATAATAATAATAATAATAATAATAATAATAATAATAATAATAATAATAATAACAATAATAATACTAGTTCTTTTGGAAGATCTTGGCAATATTATTCTGCAACCATGGTTGCAGTCTTTAATATTGCTTCCGATCGGTTTCGTGTAAGGACCAATTTAAATGTCTTGACAATTTAGATAGAGTAAGAAGTTAATGAAAGGAGATGTAAGTGGACTGTATATGTTGTTTTGTGATACTCTATAATTTGTCAATACATTTTCCCAAAGGTTCTCACCTTCATTTATTATTCTCTGATAATACTATCATTTGAATAGAAGGATTGGAGGTGAGATTCTTTGGCCAATGTCAGGTATAGTATTTGTGTCATAAAAATATCATGGATAAATTCAGATATATATACACAGGGAGAAACGTCAATAAACGCAGAAATATATATGCAAAGGGGGAGATGCGAATGATTGATGAAAGACCAATCAATCACGCATTTCTACTTTCGATCAGGAAGAGAAGAGTCAACAGCAGATCCCTGAAGGGGATCGAGAAAGCCCCCTACGCCCGCCGAGCCATGCAACTATCCCAGCGTCCTGATATAGTGCATCAGTGTACCTTTAGATAGAAGGAAGCCAGAGATAGCATGCAACAGATGTAAATCTTAGTTATGAAAGAAGAGGAAGGAAGGGGGTTAGTATTGTAGATGTTTGCAACAATAAAAAAAGTATATTGTTAGTCTAAGACAGTCTACGTTGTTTACAGAGAGGAGGTGTGAGTGATTTTTCGTTAAAGGGGGTGTTCCGACTCGACTCCCTGTTGCAATTGCAGAGCCGATCGAGTCTCTATCAGCCAACAGACACTCTCACACTCTCTTAATAATAATCTAAGTTATACGCCCGACAGAGCACGATACATAAGAGTACACGTTCTGGATGGGATGGATTGTGCATATAATAAGAAAAACGTCGGATGCAACGGAGGTGATCAATAGTTTTACGGAACTATCGTCTCGTTGCAAATTAAGTTGCCTGTATAAGAAACTTCTCCAGGACTATAGCAACTTTCGGTTCGATTGGTTCAGATAGAAGTAACATCTTAAGAGTAAAAGAAAGGAATTCAACACTCACCAATGACTTCTTGATACAAAAAAAACCTCAAACCTGCGACCTTGTCTCTGGAAGTAAAGACGTTCTCATGATCATTCAGTTGAAATTCGCAAGATGAATTCCGTAGATTTAAGCTCATTTACTGGTATTTACGTTTCATATACAAATTCAAAGCAAATGAGAATTACGTTAAATTTGAACTAGATATATACAATTTAAACAACATTTTCGAAAGCGAGACACGGAGAATAGCGAATTCACACTTATCAATTCGAATGACTGTACACCGAATCACATGTTAGTGAATTTAAATTCGCCTTTATTTACACGGAAAAAGAATGCTATAGAATTCGCGATTGTCGTTCTATGTTAGGAATCGAAAATTCCCGTTGAAACACAATCGCATGAGCACTAATATTTACATAGTCAAAAAGAAATAATCTGCGAATCGAAAACACGGAAGTTAGACAGCTAAGCACCCTGTTCACGAAGTCAGAGTAACTGTCAATTATTTACATAATACAAAATGTTCTACGAATGAAAAACACAGAACGTTAAAAGGATTTTACATCCGTCACTCAGACTGTCTAGTAACGACTGACTTTAGAATCAAAAATGTCTCCTCACCCTGTCGTGATGCTCCTCCTTCAGGGCATCTTAAGTCTTGTTCATTGGAGGGGACCCCTTTTCCGGGGTGTGTCTCAGACTGCTTCAGGGCCAATTAGAAAAAAGTTAATTTCACAAAAATGCCCACTCCCCTTTTCTGTCTTGTGGTTGCGACAGTCCTTACTAAATTGAACTTTCTCGTTACTTGACAGCCCCATTCGTTTTGCTTCGGCCCAAACCACAAATTCCTGTTTTTCGGGCCTCTTCAAATGAATCCATCGCCGAACCGACTTTAAAACAAACTTCAGTTTGTCTGTTTATGGTCTGTTTATTGTCTGTTCACAGACTTCGAACCGTTGGTTCCCGTGTCTGTCTCGTCTGTGGAACCGACAAAAAGGGGACAGCATTT
>JABUQX010092142.1:2500-7500 GCA_015478945.1 Trachelipus rathkii | reverse complement strand
ATATATATATATATATATATAAAACAATCAATTAAAAACCACTTTAAAAAACTTTAATGAATTGAAAATTATGCTTAAACAATTGTTTAACATTAATTTGATCTTTAATTTTCCCGAGACTCTCTCACGCATCTTAGTCATCAATAATACTACTAAACGAGAGGCTATGGGAGGTGTTTATCACATTCCATGTGATATGTGCAGTGAGTCGTATTATGGAGAAACGTTGAAGTCCTTGAAAATCAGAATCGATGGATCATATTTTTTATTTCGGTCCAAAGATAAAAACTTGAATCAGATGCTGGAATCATTTTTTATATCCACAAGAAATAATTTTAATTTGTCCGAAGGTTTTTTTAATTTTGATTCTACCACCAAAAAAATCATATAGGATAGGAGTGAATCTTTAATATTGGATAAATAATAAATAAGAAGAAAGAGAACGGGACGCCATCCTATAATTTTCTACTGTAACCTTTTTACACTGTGTTTTTATAGTAATTTAAAATTGTTAAAATTTTTTAGAAATTACTTTAGTTCTGAGGAGGGACCGAGTTATTTAGTCCCGAAACGTAACTATCATTGTTTAATCACACCTTTCAATTCATTAAAGCTCTTTTTAAAGTAGTTTTTAATCTCTGATTGTTCGATTTTATCTATAGAGTGTGTGTTTTTAAGAAGAGAACTCTCTAATTTTTGTCTTTATATATATATATATATATATATATATATATATATATATATATATATATATATATATATATATATATATATATATATATATATATATATATATATATATATATATATATATATATATATATATATATATATATATATATATATATATATATATAATGTTTGCTCGTGGTCAAAATTTTGAGTATGCAAATCAATATATATATATATATATATATATATATAGTATATATATATATATATATATATATATATATATATATATATATATATATATATATATATATTTCAGCTCCATAATAATTGTTGAAAAAATTTAGTAATTTTTAATGAAACTTAAAACGAATACGAATTCAATATCCCCGTATTTATAAAACTAAGAGCTCAATTTTATTAAAAGCCCACAAAATCAGTAATAAATTAATATTTAGTAAATAATATGAAAAGCTTATTATTACTAACTCTAACTCCACACAGAAACATTCTCATTAATAACATGAAAATAAAACTACTGGTCTGCCGAGGCAAATTAGCTACTAGCCTAGAAGGAGTCTGACTCAACGAGTATGGCAGACTCTCGTTGGAAGAATGAGTCAATGATTCTATATGAAATTATGAATTAAATAAGTCGGTATAAGAGATGATCAAGTTATTATAAAATTAATTAATTAGTTAATTATTATTGTTATATTATTAATAATATTATTATTATTTCTTGCTAATGTAATTTAAATTAGGATTCTTTAAAAAAAATGACTGCTAATTGAGTCGGTCGGCAAATAATGAAGTTGCCTATCCATATAGGAAAAGGAACTATTTTTTGACTCAGAGAAATAAGAGTTGCCACCAATCGCTAATA
This sequence comes from Trachelipus rathkii, assembly GCA_015478945.1. Lineage (NCBI taxonomy): Eukaryota > Metazoa > Arthropoda > Malacostraca > Isopoda > Trachelipodidae > Trachelipus > Trachelipus rathkii. The sequence goes on along the minus strand of JABUQX010092142.1, from coordinate 5,942 downwards.
TTAAAAAAGGGAATCGAGTAGAAATTTCAGTCGGCGGCTTATCAGTGAGCCTTCCACAAACACACACACACACACACACACACACACACACACACACACACATACACACATAAGATATATATATATATATATATATATATATATATATATATATATATATATATATATATATATATATATATATATATATATATATATATATACTGATCTTTTAATATATTTTGTCTAATTCAAAGCAAGTAGGGATATATCGAAATATATATCGATACCGATATCTATCGACATCGATATATATATATATATATATATATATATATATATATATATATATATATATATATATATATATATATATATATATATATATATATATATATATATATATATATATATATAGTATATTTATATATATATATATATATATATATATATATATATATATATATATATATATATATATATATATATATATATATATATATATATATATATATATATATATATATATATATATATATATATATATTATAGAGAGAGAGAGAGAGAGAGAGAGAGAGAGAGAGAGAGAGAGAGAGAGAGAGAGAGAGAGAGAGAGAGAGAGAGAGAGAGAGAGAGAGAGAGAGAGAGAGAGAGAGACTAGAATTACAATTTGTAAATATCAATAATAATAATTAAATAGTAAAAAATAAATAACAATAAAATATAAATAAAAATATAAAAAGGATAATGTATTTAAAAAAAATAATTGTAAAAGGAAAATGATATAAAGCTTTGTGTCTCTCTTTAATTTATTGTAAAAGGAAAATGATATAAAGCTTTGTGTCTCTCTTTAACTCCTTTAATTTACCTAATATGATAAAATACCTATTAGGAAAATATTCTTTATTATATATTATTATATAGTATTATATAATATTATTATATAATATATTAAGTTATCATAATTATTTATCTTTTTGAGTCTCCAAAATCTCATCTCTCGCACGTACACGCTGATTGGAATATGTAAGATTTAAAACACACTTAAACACACACAATTCGTAACATCTATCTATCTATCTATCTATCTATCTATCTATCTATCTATCTATCTATCTATTTATCTATCTATCTATCTCTGATTGGCCCATCATTTATTTATTAATTAATTAATCAATTTATTTTAATATATATATATATATATATATATATATATATATATATATATATATATATATAGTATATATATAAATATTGTTATATATATATATATATATATATATATATATATATATATATATATATATATTATTTCCGGTCAAGAGTAAACTGTGTAGTCATGACGATTCTACGATTCCTATTCATTTTCATAGCCCATCAAACGGTCTCCTCAACACACATGGTTAATAGAGAATAATGGACAAATCTCTTAATAATATTATATGAAAACTCTGCAGAAATAATGGATGTTGACAATCCAGACCCTTGGAAGAAGAAAATGAAGAAAAGCTCCACCACAGAGGAAAAAAAAAGCACAAAAATCTTGGCTGCTAGAGATTGGGAATTACTCTACAATCCAGTAATAATAATAATAATAATAATAATAATAATAATAATAATAATAATAATAATAATAATAATAATAATAATAATAATAATAATAATAATAATAATAATAATAATAATAATAATAATAATAATAATTTATATTTATTTAAATAAATGCGCTCGGTAGTTCAGTGGTAGGTGGTAGAGCACTCGCCAAACAAATCCGGGGTCCCATGCAGGTTCGCAATTGGTCCTGTGGGAGAATGTGAACTATTCTCTCCTTGGGCTTGGCTTCTTCTTGCTCGGACGTTAGTTGAGTATCACCCTCTCCTTGACTAGGGCTCTGCCCGTGAGTGGTGGTGCTTATCTGAAAAACAAAAATAAAAATTATATATATATATATATATATATTTTTATGATATATAGCTTATTATTATATATATATATATATATTATATATATATATATATATATATATATATATATATATATATATATGTATATGTGTATATATATTATATACGGTATAAGATATACATATATATATATATATATAGAGAAAGAAAGAGTATATATTATATATATATATATATATATATATATATATATATATATATTATTATTATATATTATTATTATATATATATATATATATATATATATATATATTTTTATATATATATATATATATATATATATATATATATATATATATATATATATATATATATATATATATATATATATATATATATATATATATATATATATATATATATATATATATATATATATAGAGAGAGAGAGAGAGAGAGAGAGAGAGAGAGAGTTTGGCAATTTAACATTAATTATCTCCAGGGATTAGATAACTTTACCTTAATTGAATTCTGGAAAGAGTTATGACCTGAGGTCAGACGAGGTCAAATGCTTAGAGGTGACCTGTGATTTTAATGTATATATATTGATTGTGGAGGGAGTGGTGTGGAGAGTTGATCTCGTTCTAGCCTTCAAGGACGTTGAATATATACTAATATATATATATATATATATATATATATATATATATATATATATATATATATATATATATATATATATATATATATATCTATTTATATATATATATATATATATATATATATATATATATATATATATATATATATATATATATATATAAGGGTAAGGGGGATAAGGGGGAACTGTGGGAACTACAGGGGAATTAGTTTATTGAGTGCTGTAGGGAAGATATATGCTGGATTTTGGTGGGAAAGAGTGCATCGAGTGACTAAAGGACTGATTGTGAAGAACATGTTTAGAAGTGGTAGAGGATGTTTGGATTAAATTTTTACATTGAACAAATGATTGAGAAAATGTGAGAGAAGAAGAAAATAAATTGCATTTAGGTTTCATGGACTTACAACAGGCATGGATAGACACCTAAAGTTCTGTGCAGGTGTTAGTGATATATGGTGTTGGTGGTAGGCTCTCTGAATGGAACCAAAAGACATGTAAATGAATGATAGTGCAGCGTGTGTGGGAATAATGATCTGAAAGTGATTGGTTTAATAGCGGAGTGAGGCAGGGATATGTTGTGTCTTCTGCTATTATTTAATTTGTATATTGATTGCAGAAAGAATTGAAAAAGTGGGGTAGGGATGAAGTTAGAAATGATGGAGAATGGAAGATGGAGGAGGGTGCCTTGTTTATTGTATGTGGATGAGGATTTGGTTTTGTGTGGTGAATCTGAAGAGAGATTGAAATGGTTGGTAATGGGGTTTGGCAGGGTGATTAAATGAGGGATTGGATAGTAAATGTAGATAAGAGTAAGGTTATGGTAGTGAGTGAGGAGTGTCCGCGGTGGGAAATCATGTTAGATGGTGAGTAACTGGTACCAATTGGAGTTTAAATATTT
>JABUQX010092141.1:30000-32500 GCA_015478945.1 Trachelipus rathkii | reverse complement strand
TATATATATATAGTATATATATACTATTAATATATATATATAAATATATATATATATATATATATAAGTATTAGTATATATAATATATATATATATATATATATATATTTATATATATATATATATATAATTCAATGTACATTTAGATTTATATGGTTTGAAATATAAAAAAATCAAATAATAATGAAATAACAATCTAAATATATAAAAAAGACTCTAGTAATGAAGATATGTTGCTTCACATTTATTCTTTCAGTGACTATGATCTGGATAGTCGTAGGCTGAGCATTGCCTATCTACTTAATTTAGATATAAAAATATCGTCGGATGCATATATAGTATAGCTAGATCAGAGAGAGAGTGAGAGACGGAAATAAAAAATCTAGCCAAACTTTTAACTCTGTTATAACAGTTTCCACAGTTTATACACATTCGCTCATAAATCTTATATATATATATATATACTATTTATATGTATATAATATATAATATATATATATATTATATATATTTTATATATATATATATATATATATATATATATATATAAAATATATATACTTGTGTGTGTAGGTGTGTGTGTGTTTGATTTCAAGGGAGTTTTATTATTAATAGTTACGAAAATTTTATTATTTTTTGACTAACTATACCCCTTTTTAATTTTATTATAATTGCATATACCTATATTCCAGGGGCAAATCCTGACGAAAATGTTTGAGCATGAGGAAAGTTCTAATAATATCTCTATCTCTAAACACAATAGCATTTGCTTGCTGTTAAGTTTCCGCAAGCTATCATAGTGTTTTCTCCGTGAGTAATTTCATGCTCGCGCACCTGTTTACCATGTTATCATGGCAGCTATTTTGCCCATGTCTGTCAACTGAAACTTTTTCTTCCTGCTCGAAATGGGTGCTTATTCAACCTGTGCCGAAAAAGAAGGACCATTCTCGATCCTCTAAAGATCGTCCAACAAATTCAGTATTTTCAAAATTATCGAATCTATCCTGAAGAGGAAGCCTTGTAAACATTTTAAGTCTCTTAATCTCAGTATGGATTAGGTAAGGAGCTCTATACTCTCTAAGAAGGACCCTTCTAGACCCTCTAAAGATTGTCCAACAACTTCAGTATTTTCAAAGTTTTCGAATCGATCCTGAAGATAAAGACTTGGAAACATCTTAAATCTCCTAATCTCAGTATGGATTCGGTAAGGAGCTCTCTACTCCTAATTTACTTTCCTTTGACAAATGCTCTTGTACTTTTAGGCATTTCAATGAATCTTTAGCTCTATCACTGGACATATCGAAAGCTTTAGCTAAAGTCTGGCACAAAATTATGATTTTAAAACTTTCCTCTTGCACTATTTATTCTTCCCTCCTATTTCCTATCTGGACGTTCTATAACAACTGTTTTAGCTGTTGCAGGCCACCACCTTTCATCCTTTAAATCAATTAATAGTGGTGCTTCTTAGTGTTCTGCAATTATCCGCAACTATCCGCAACTTAACCGCAACTATCCGCAACTTATTCGCAACTATCCGCAACTTATCCGCAAATTTTTGTTCTACTTTTCATTAATGACTTTCTCCCTATTACTTCATCCCCCAGACCCCCTGGGCTGACGATTCTATCATCTTCCCCCTATCACTCCATCCCTTACCCACTCCTGCAGGTGCCGACGACTACTATCATTCATTACTCCTTTCATTTTTAAAGAAGCTCCAACTAACTGCAAATAAATGATGATGGCAGCTATCATCTGATCTTTCTCGAATTTAAATGATTTTTTTTCAATGTCATTTCATAAACTTAGCTCTTTCATCTTTATACTCAACAATTTTCTACACGATAATAAAATCATCTTCGTGAACAAACATCTCAAACCTTCGTCTTTCCTTAATCTTCTTGAGAGTTTATTATCTCGTGAAGTTTCTGGAAAGGATCACATTATTTTTCACTTATTAAGCAATCATCTAAGAGGTTGGATGTTCTGAGGCCACCCAGAATTTTTTTCCCACCAACACCACCACCGCTACTTGCTCTTTTTAGTAGTGTCGTTCTTTTCTGTATGGAGTATGCTTCACACATCCGGGGTGATTCCAATCCCACTGCTCTCTTTGATAAGGTGGAGCCTAGGGCTTTACCCCTTCTCAACTCTTTCGTTCTTGCTATCTCTAATCTTTTTCTGGAAGTCGAATTCTTGCGTCACTCTACTAATACTATTACTAATATAACGTACACTGCTCGTCTGAACTCTACAGTAGCGTTTTATACTCTTTGAAGAGAGCTCTTGTAACACGTCTTTTCAAACAGTCTGATTTGTTCTCTGTTCAGCTCTTCTGCCCCAGACATAACAACTATGCTCAATGTTACATGTACTCCACTGGAAAAATATGAAACGCTCTCCCTTATCTGTTTTCAAAGCTTTCTTTGATTTGACACTTTCTAAAGCCGAGTATTGCGACATGTCAGCTTTCAAGTTTACCCTAATTCTGGATTCAATT
>JABUQX010092141.1:0-2500 GCA_015478945.1 Trachelipus rathkii | reverse complement strand
GAGTAAATATAAATGTACGTGTTTAAATTAAAACATAAAAAGTTCTTAATAATTATACGTATATATGTTGTGAAGTGTGCTGTGAGGTGTGAGTGTGTGCGTGTGTGTGTGTGTGTGATGTGTGTGTGTGTGTATGCGAGTGTAAGTAAATCTGATGTGTGTTAGTAAATCTGTGTATGAGTGTAAGTAAATCTGTCATGTGTGTAAGTAAATCTGTTGTGTGCGTGTAAGTAAATCTGTGTGAGAATGTAAGGTAATCTGTGTGTAGATGTGTTTAAGGTAAATGTAAGTAGTGCTAAGGATAAATGAAGTGTTCATAGTTATGTGTTATAAGTAATCATAGTGAATGTGGATAATAAGTATCATAGTGAATGGTGCGTATAAGTGTAAGTGTGTGTGTTTGTGACCGCATGTGTATTAAGTGTAAATGTAAGTGTCTATGGGTAAAATGTAGTGTCTTAGTGAATGTGTGTATTAAGTGTCATAGTGAAATCTGCGTGTGTAAGCTGTGTGTGTGTGTGCCTGTGTGTGTGGTGGTGTTGTGTGTGTATGAATGTGTGTGTGTGTGTGTGTGCGCGCCTACGCTCACGTGTGTAAGGTGGTTCTAAATAATAATACAATAGGCATGAAGTAAATAACACTAAGTATAATAAAATATAAAATAAAATATAATAAATAATTAAAATAATAATAAAAAAATAAAAATAATAATAAAATAATAAAAAGTATTAAAACAAACATAAAAACATAATGTTAATAAATATATGAGTTAAGCAGTAAAGCAGAAAGTTAAAACGGTTTAAAGCAGAAAGTTAAAGCAGTACAGCAGAAAGTTAAAGCAGTAAAACATGAGTTAAAGCAGTAAAACATGAGTTTAAAGCAGTAAAGCAGTAAAACAAAAGCATACTAATCCCCCCCTTGGTGTAGGTAACACCTCTATTGATTTACTGATTTACTGCTATTAAGGTATGTTAATGTAATGAATATGTTGAGATTAAAACAGTAAAACATTTGAGTTTAAAGCAGTAAAACATGAGGGTTAAAGCAGTTAAACATGAGTTAAAATAAGTAAAGCAGTAAAACAAAAGCTTACTAATCCCCCCTAGTGTTTAGGTACACCTCTATATTTACTGAGTTGACTGCTTTAGGTATGTATGTTAATAAACTTATGCTGAGTTTTAAAGCAGTAAAACATATAAGTAAAACAGTAAAACATGAGTTTAAAGCATAAAGCAGTAAACAAAAAGCATACTAATCCCCCCTTAGTGTTAGGTAACACCTCTATTGATTTACTGAATTTACTGCTTAAGGTATGTAATGTTAATAAATATGTGAGTTAAAGCAGTTAAAACAATATTAAGTTAAACAGTTAAAAACATGAGATTAAAGCCAGGTAAACAGTAAAAACAAAAGCTACTAATCCCCCTAGTGATAGTTAAACACCTCTATTGATTTACTTGATTTACTGCTTTAGGGTCTGTAAAGTATATGTTTTTAATAAAAGTTATTTTAAAACTTGGTGGGCAAAAAGTGACCCATGGAAGACCAAAGGGTTGTTAGTGTGTTTTGTACGTGTGTATGTATGTATGTAAGTGAAAGTGTAAGTGTCTATGGTGAGTTGTAAGATTCATAGTGAATGATGTGTATAAAGTTGTAAGTGGGTGTGTTATGTGTGCTTGTGTTGTGTTTGTTGACCGCTTGTGTATAAGTGTAAATGTAAGTGTCTATGGGCAAATGTAAAGGTCTAGTGAATGGTGCTATAAGTGCATAGTGAATTTGTGATATAAGTGTCATAGTGAATGTCGTGTGTGTGTTATGGTGTGTGTTGGTGGTGTGTGATGTGTCTATATAAGTATAAGTGTGTATGTTGTATAAGTATAGTGTCGTGTGTTGTGTTGCCGTGTGTGTGTGTGTGTGTGAGTGAGTCGGATTGTGCTTAAGTTCACGTGCACGACCGTGTTACTAATTATGTCCCTCGCTGGGATAGATCCATACAGTTCAGGTTCCTACATGACCTCATTTTAGCACAGATACCTACCAAAGGCTAGGCATCAGTTACCTGGATGAGCTCAAGGCGGGGCGGAGGCTAGGTGCAGGAGTAGGATAGGTGTAGGCTAGGATAGGTGTTTTTTTTTTACCGCTTAAGGGTTTTTAGGGGTTTTTAGGGTTAGGGTTAGGTAGATTGTGTTAGTTCTGCCCAACACTAGCTCAAGTAATGTTAGGTAAGGTCAGGTTAGGTGCAGGTTTAGGCTAGGTGTAGGCTGGGTATAGGGTATCCGGCAAGGTCAATGTCGAAATATCAAGGTCAAAAAAAGTTAATATTATATATATTATATATATATATATATATATATATATATTATATTATATAATATATATAATATATATATAGTATATATTTATATATATATATAATATATATATATATATAATATATAATATTATATATATATATATATATATTATATATATATATATATACTACCTCTCTCTCTCTCTC
>JABUQX010092140.1:0-15000 GCA_015478945.1 Trachelipus rathkii | reverse complement strand
GGTTTGAACGCCTCAAAAATCCATCTAACGCCAAATTACGCAATGTTAAGCACAGACGAGGCTATAGAAGTGAGGGAAATTAATTGAGAGTGAGGAAACACAGATGATGAAAGAGATTCCACAGAACAGAGGTGGCAGAAAGAAAGAAGCACCGCAGCGAAACAGTGTGGAGTTACTAACATCAACACAAACTCATGTGCCGACACAGCACCCTTTGTGCTACGAGGGCGTCATGGTGGTGGTACGCGAGTGGATAGTTCCCTCGAGCACTTGCCTCTACAGTACCTATAGAAAAGGGATAAAGCACCAACATCGCGCCGCAAATATAAAGGGTCAAGTGAACTAGAAAAGTACAGGACAGTTTATAAGTCTTTTTGGCCTTTGACTCGCCCTATCCAAAAAACCGGATGAAACCAGAGCCCCCGCCCCTCACAGATATGAGAGCAGTACGCCGTACAAGGCGGATGAGCTCTTGTATAGGTGGAGTAACTGAGAAGAGGAAAAAAAGTCGCTCTAAACAGAACTCCCAGTTTCTTGTAGGCCGCCCTAGCAACCACTGTGATTTGAGGTTTTCAAAACATTTTTTTTGTTTATGTTAAGGCCAAGGATGTTTATATTGTCAAACAGGAGAGACGAGAGGAACCGTCGAAAGAGATAGAAAAATTAAGTGTCTTAGGAGAGAGATTTGTAGAAGTTGGTTTTTAAAGAATTAAATTTCACAGGGTTGAGACGACCCCGCCTGAAATTCTATCCAGATCACCGAGAATAGAATCGAAAAGATTAAAACGCGAGAGGCATTCTAGAAGTAAAAAGAAGGAGCAGAATTGAAATGATTGAAGAATGAAGGGTCAAGCCATCGACATATGAGTGGATAGAGTTAGATGTGCAGGTGAGAAGATCATTGATGAAAAGCAGGAATAAAGTAGGAGATAAAACAGAACCCTGAGGAACACCACTATTGACAGAAAAAGAAGTCGCCCCATCAACAACAGCCGACATTGAGCATTTGAAAGAAAGCCTAGACATAAAGTAAGCCAAAGAGGAAGAAGGTAAACCCAAAGGAGGGAGCTTGGAGAGCAGTGACACATACCATATTCAGGCATATGCCTCGGAAATGTCAAGCGCCACCACACAAAGTCTTCCGAGTTCCTAAGGGCGGAAAACCAAAAATCTGTTAAATAGGAAAAGATAATATCGCCAGTAGATCTCAAAAGCAAAAACCGTACTGGTAATCAGAAAGAAGGGGAAGAGATTCCAGATGATCTAAGAAGTGAGAGTGGAGAAGGCGTTTGCAAGATCTTAGAAAGAATACAATTGAGAGCTATAGGGCGATAGTAGAAGGATCAGAACAGCATCATTTTTTCGAATGGGTTGGACATATGCGCGCTTCCAACACTGAAGAAAGTGCTAGTATTGAGCATAGAGAAATATAGTTGAACTAGGGGTGGGGTCAGCACGGTAGCACACTTCCTCAAAACTCGGAGAGGAATGCCATCTGGCAACCCGCCTTCCTAACGTTCATAGGATTTCAGGAGCTCATGCACCATCAAATGAAATGACAGGTTAAGGCATAGGACACCTGAGAGGAGAAAGGAGAGGAAGAGGAATTACCAGAATCGTCTAGGGTTGATTGACATTTAGAGAAATTAAGGAGGCCAAAGAGATGGATTGGCCATTCAGTTGTATAGTATTAACAACAGAGATCATCAGCGCGAAAAGAGGAGGAAGGATGATTACAGAAGTTGTTAGAGATTGTTTTTGGCAAAGAGTCAAGAGAGATTTCAGTAGGAGAACCAAGGAGGGCAGCGCATTTTCGTTTAATGAAAGTCCGCTTTGCTCGTCGAAGAGTAATCCCCCTTTCAACGGATTCTAGCTGAATGAAAAATTGGCAAAGTGATAGGAGAACGAGAATTGTTCCACCCCCGATACTATTGTCTCTAGCCTGAATGGACAGGGAACAGCACGATCGAACCATGGATTTGAGGAGAAAAAGATTTAGTCCCAGAAGGAGATGAACCTGCTCATCCCATTAACCAATTACAGTTCCCACTTTATCGGCAGAATCTTAAGAGCTTCTTAAGAGTCAAAGCAGTCACTTCAATTATAGTTAGCGTAGAAGCAACCAATGCCCCCCAATCGGCCGATCAAAGTGCCAGAAAAAAACCGCATAGGGGAGGATGGAGATGTTGGAGAGAAAGTATTAAATTAAGTGATATAAGGTTGGAGTTTTACCGATAGGAGCGAAGGTGTTGTATTTATAGAGAGAAGACTAGTGGTGAAACATAGTCAAGGTGTTCAAGAATCGGTTGGGACGATCCGGGATGTGTGTAGGTTCTTTAATAGTTGCTCCAGATCGGTGAGAATACTGAATGATTCGGCTTCCTCCCGAAACTAAATCAGTACGAGAGTGAACCAAACAATTCAGTTTGTGGACATTGCAATCCCCTAAATAGAGGACCTCAGTATTGGATGAGAAGATATAAACCGTCTCGTGAGAAGTAGTAAGGTTATCAAAAAAAGTCATGAAAATCTGTTCATGTTAGGAGAACAGTAGCAGAAGCATAAAATTGTAGTAGACGGAAGAAAGATTTTAAGCCACAGAACATCGAAATTAGGAGATTCGAGATTCTCAAGACGTGTTTATGGGAATGTTTATATTTACAAAAGCACATACTCCACCCTTCTAACGGAATTATTAAAAGTAAGTTATAGTTGGAATATATTAAACTTTGTTTGAAGAATGAATGTCTTAGCATCTGGAGGTCTCAGACAGAGATAAAATTAGTTTAGGTAGAGAGTAGTATTCCAAGGCATGCAGAGTTAGAGTGCAAGCCATTGATGTTTGTAAAATTCAAAAGAAAGCCACGCCTGTGCAAAAAATTTGCTATCATACACGCACACGCATGAAAAAAAAAAAAAAAAAAAAAAAAAAAAAAGAGAAAAAAAAAAAAAAAAAAAAAAACAAACTAGACAATTAATCAAAGGAAAATGAGGAAATTTCATTCGTATGCTAATACCTAAATTTTAAAACGATAAAACCCTATTAACAGCAAATATCTAAAATAATAATCCAGAAAGTTTAAAAAACACTCACGCACTCACAAGCTCTCACAAAATTGCGTACAAAAAAAAATACTATTGATTTCAACTAAAAAAAGTGAGATAAATCTGTTATAAATTATAATTAATGGCTGTCCAAATAGGTAAATTTTGCCTAAGTTGGAGAAACGCTAAAAATCTAGGTTAAAAAGGAAATCGAGGAAAAAAAAAAACATAAGCTTAGTACTAGCGTTTCTAATATAGAACTAGGTCTATTCTTTGAATCTAAAAGTTTCTCATAATTTTTCACCCAAAAGTAAGAAGCTATCGCTAAGTTACGGCCAATTTTAACCGATTACAGATACCATCAAAAATGCCGATACTACCATACCGATACGTACACGATACATCGGTACATCCCTAATATATTACATATATATCATATATATATAAATATATATATTATATATATAGTATATAGTAGTATATATATATATATATATATATATATATATATTATAATAAATATATATATATATATATATATAGTATATATATGTTAAGAAACTACTTTTGTCGTTAGTGATTATATTTTACTTTTAGAGAGAGAAGCCCTATGCGGATCTTTTTTACTTATGCTTTACTGTCACTTCATTTAATTACTAAATGTACAGAAATTTTAAACTATATGAAAGACACTTTTTTTTTATTTAATGAAATAAATTTTATTAAAGCGAAAGCCTAATTTTCGTCCCGACACGAGAGACCTCTTCAGGCTAAGGGGACTGGATTTCTTTCTTGATTCTTCATCAGTTCAAGTGTGTTTCAGTTTGTCTGCTATTTTCTTCATGTTGTTGTTGAAATATTTTGATGTTTTCAGATATCATTTGCTATTTAAAATATCTTAACTTCAGCCGTATCTTATTCTTATTTAGTTGTACTATTATTTAAATACAAAAAGGATCCGATGATTTTTCGTGGTTTCGTTGATTGATATTTTCTGATCATCTTTATATTGTTGATATTGATAGAGTGGCCTGTGTTACGCCTATGACTTGTTAAAGCTGAATTTATGCTGTCCTTGAGCAGGTCATCTGTATGCTGATTTTTTCTTCTTTGCAAATCTATGGTTTCACCTATATATGTTTTATTGCAAGTATTGCAGGGGATGTGATATATACAGCTTTGGGGAGATTTTTTTTCGTTTTGGGGCGTTTGAGAAGTTTTTTAAGTGATGTTTATTATGAATGAGTATTATTTTTTGGAATATTGTTTTACGAATATCAATGTAATTGTTAAGGAATTCGTAAAAAGGAGTGTTGCTAATTTTTTCGGGGGAAAGGTGCTATAGTACCTCTTTTTTGCTTTGTTAATGCTTTTGTGATGAAAAACTCCATTATTTAGTGTAAATTTACAGTTAACCCCGGTAGAAGGCTTGTGTTATGCATTTTTAAAAGAGATGTTACGATTGTGTAGATGATTTTGTTGATTTGAAAGAACTGAGTTTTTGAGGAACTGAAAACAACCGTGCTTTCTCTGTCCACGAGACAAAAAACATATACAAGGTCGCTTAAAGTGAGAGGAAGGAGTAATGAAGGGTTGAATTATCAGCGATAGAATGGCAATATGAAGCATGTTGAAGTTGAGTGAGGCGTCCTTTAAAGTGAGAAGAAGGAGTAATAAAGGTTAGAATCGTGAGTGGTAGAATGGAAAGATGAAACAACAGACAGAAAGTCATTGATGAAAAGTTGAAAGAACTAATGGGTATCACAGAACCCTTAGGTCACCATTATTAATAGTTTTAAACGATATATGGCAGACGTTTACATCTGCTTTAGAATGATCGCCACAGTAAACAAATTCACCTAAATGCTGAAGGGCAGAGGACCATGAAACTTCTTACTAGCCTTGAAATGAACTAAAAAAAGAGGTCAAGACCAGGCAAATGGTACGAGCAGGGAATAGCCAAGGCGTATACCCTTCGTCATAGGAGAACGGCAGCACCTTTTGCAAAGGGATGTTAAAGATGTTATAAACTGTTTGCAACTAGCCAGTAAGGAGGATTCTGAAGTGTCTCCCTCAGAATCGGTGTCAGAGTAGACGGTATTGGGATTTGAAAACAAAGATAACTTGTGCATATGATGTATTCCCTTCAAAGAGAGGGTGGAATCACAATTCAACTTCAAAGCTTACCGGAGGACAGAGTCAGGGCTCCAGTAGAGATGGATCACCTCAGCTGCGTTGGGATCTAACAGGTGTAGTAGAGTTGGGGAGGCCTGACCATATACTGCACATTGCTAATAAGAGTGTATGACATTTTTTGTAGATCTACAGAAACGTAAAGGGACTTATATCACACCTAATATTTTGAGGCGGGATGACTTAATAGGTCAAACAAGCGATGACAAGTCGTTTCAGGAGTTTAATATGTGGTGCATATATTTAAGTGGTCATCTAAAGAATGGGTCCTAGAAATTGACTTGCTTGAAGTTACAAGATGGGCAAACCATATAAGGTTAGGTTCGAGGAGGAAGGTGTCAGGTTCCTCGTCCTTTTTTCTTAAAAGGTACTGCTGAGGTTTTGGTGGGTGAGAAATGAAAGCCATGTTAGTTACCACATTGGAAATATTCTCAAAAAAGCTAGTTGAGTTGCCATTCAAGAAAAGGTAACCTGGTGCCGGGTATATATAACTCAAGGTCACCAACATAGAGAGAAAAATTGACGTTGCTGGGATAGAGTATCAGTGTTTTTAATCAAAAAGCAAATAGTATTTAGAACACTGGAACACTAATCAGAGTAGAGTGGCGTGACCCAGAACAAAAGAGCACCGAACCTGGATGGATCTATTTTACAGAAGGCATTTAATGAAAAGAGGGAGTTGTCCTCTGAAACCGAGCGAGTGGAGTTTAAGGTGAACCCCAGATCTCCCTGTTGTGTCATAAGCTTTTTCAAGGTCTAAAAGACACCAAGAATCATCCCACCAATAGAGAAGGCTTCCTGGATGTCATGATCCAGTTCTAACGAAAGGATATAGGTCGAACGATTTTGGAGAAATAAACTGGAAGTTTAAAAATGCCTGGCAGAACAGGTAGAAGGCGGCCTGACACCATTTTCTTCATTTACAGGTACCAAACAAGTCGCTTATAATTGGTCAGTTTTGTCCGCCAACTAGATCTTTCCAGGAAGGTTTAGGATAGGGTTACAAAGCTGGAATCCAAATAGATGGAAAAAAAGATTCGATCCAGATTCTGTTATACAGATCCAGCAAAAACGTTGGAAGAAGATTCAATCCAGATTCTTTTATACAGATCCAGCAAAAACCATGACGCCGAGGGGTGAATATGACCGGAATATAATGCTGAAAATATAATACCAGACCAAGACACCGCTATTCGGCAGTGGTTTGATATTTTGATAGTGTAAAACGACAGTTATAGGTATGATCCTTCCCTTTCGCTGTTGAAAAATGGCGGTGAAGTGTTAATTCCAATTTTGAAAGGCTTCAGGACTGACGGAAGAGCTCAGTGACTGACCAAAGCTTCATTAATACATCTGCAACATAGCAGAAGGCAGTTCATTTCAGTTATATCAGACCACAACGGAGGACCCAGTGGATGAGAATTGTTGGAACGACAGGAAGTATTTTCTGTGCAACTTTCCACACTAAAGGAAGGGAGTTGTAGTCCACAACTATCAACTCAGGTTGACAGTCAGAAATATAGTTAAAATATTGTTTGTGTTTGAATTAACTGCTTGAAGATCTACGCCATAGCTGTTTAAAATAATCATATTTGGGGTGGTACTGGCCCTTTTGTGTGCCTGTGGGTTCTCCCTCTCCAGGTTGAAACATGCTCGCTGCTCTTGGAACACCAAGGCTTTCCAGAGCAGCCACCTGCGGAAGATTGCGGAATGCAAGGTTCCGGTACTGTGATGACAACACTCAGAGAAGTGAAAGGCATATTCAACAGTCAGAGCGCTTCTTGAAGGAAAGGAGATATCACTGGCCTGATAAAAGGAGCCTCATCGGTCATAACGCCAGCTGGGATTGGGTTTTAATATGTTAAACTCTTAGCTATTAGGTAAAGATCACTACCGTATAAATAATCAAAGCGGGATCAGTTTTAATAATCTTAAAAAAGCAAAATATAATTTAGAAGAAGTGTGTATGTAAACGTTCATAGGTAGATAGTCCTTCAAAGAAGGAAAAGAGGTGTTAGAAGATCTACAAGATTCTTGAATTTGACGATTGACAGAGTCACCCCATAAGGAGTGGCGGAGGTTGAAGTCTCCTAGTATAGCAACCAGAGTAGGGAGCTGCTTAAGAAGCTAAGTCGACCTTAAGTAAATTCACTACTCGAGCCAAGTAGATCGGGCAGACAGTAAGGTCGGTGGACAAATAAATTAATGCTGCCAATGAAGTCTAGTTTGAAGATGGACTGGAGAATAATGGACAGATTTATGAATGAGTATTCCAGCACCTCTTCTATCATTGTTCCTCTTTATATAGGGTTAACTGACGATTTATATTCCGACGATTTATTAAAAGAAGTCGCGATGACATAGTCGAAGTTCCTACAAGCATATGCACTTTGGTGTACATATGTTTATTAGTTTAATAAGTTCTTCAAAATTAATAGTAGGCACAACAATTCCATTGAAGAGGAAGGTGGCCATGCTATGTTGTTATCAATATTATGAGATGGTCTTTTAGAGACAATTGTCTCTATAGCAGCTCAAAAATTAATGTTGAAATAGTTCAGATGGAAGAAGAAAAATGGACGTAGTTCTAGACGAGGAGGGTTACAACCTTTTCAGGTGGTAGAATGGTATACAACAGATATTTAGGTAGTCATACAACAGATGTTGATAACCCTCAATTAATTATTTGGTAAAGGGGCCTCGCCATGAATGCGAGATAAATTGAATTCAAGCGAAGCCACGACTGGCCAATGTGATTCATTGGGTCGTTGGAAAGACAAACAAAAAAAATACTGTTTAGGGCTGGGGTGATACCAGAATCTAAAAAAGTAGCAGATTCTATCTAATGTGTTGGGGATGCTGGGGTTTATTTCTGGCAAATGGGGGAGGAAGGTGTCACCAGAAAAGTACATCTTTTTGAAAGGTATTGGGTGCGATGTTAGGTCCGATCGTAGGGTTGTTGGGTTGACAAGGAATCGTACTGGAGTTTTGCCAATGATCATCCCATGCAAATGATTTTGAGAGACTGGACAATTTGAATTAAGATGGGAGATCTCTGGATCCTTAATTTTATACTGCATCAACAGATCCAACCTGAAGCGTTTGCATAAACTGCTCATTAGACGGTTTCCATTCTATCTTTTCAGACTGAAAGCATTAAAAAGTAGTTCATCATCTAACTTATTTGAACTGTATGCATTTCACGCTAAGGCATAAAATCACTTTGGTGATGCTGGAATAAGAATTCGGAAGAAGAGTTGTGGAGGATTCAGAGAGCTAGAATAATGCAAATATCAAAGGGGTTGATTGGTGGGATTGTTTGATGCTGTGATTGTTTTGGGTACAATCTACTGAAGTTATTGCTTTGTGTCAGGAATAGACTTATGGGGTTTCTTCTGAGTTGTATTTTTATCAAGGTCAGGTGTTGGTTTGAAATTTCGGATGGCTAACATTTGAATCTTTGGCAGGTGATTATTGTTTCTTTGTGTTTGGAACATCTTTTCAGGAATTTGAGTAATGAGTGGGGTGGATTGGGGACAGAGACACAGTCCTCTTGCGTGAGCTAGCGAGCCTATCAGTGCAGGTATGGGACAGTGTCTTGGCAGCCAGTGTTTCCAAACTTTACGTTGGATGAACTAACTTAGTTTCATTGTTGGTTGGTTGAAAACTATTACTCAGGGTAGGGTTGTTAATGGCATTTTGGACGGGAGATTGGATCAAGGGCTGCTTTTTGTACTATTTGAGGGAGTCATTGGTGTGGGCTAATACAGGAAGGGGTTAGGTGAGGGTTTTGAATAAGCACCTTCAATAGAGGGATGTTTGATGTTGAAGAGTTGAAGCGTTGTCATGATAAAGTGGCGTTTCTTCCCGGAGGCTGCTTAGGATTCATCAGTGGGGCTAGCAGCCTTTTGCCCCAGACGCCACAGAACTCCCCCCAGCAACAATGCCGCGAGCACACTCCGCTCTCCGGACCTGGAAGGACGTCGGGTAGTAGGCGAGTGGCTGGCAGGTAAGAGCCAGGTGTTGCACACATTAAGGTCACTGAAGGCTAACCATTCTGTACTATTACGTGCAGTTAGTCCGCACCTGCAGTGAGAAGCACGGTACAGGCGGCACAGGATGACCGAACAAAGTAGTGCCCAGCAGAAGAAACTTGATTTGATAGTTGTTCGGTGATTTGATGGGTGTTCGTAATCACATTTGATGGGTGTTCAAGGTTGCGTACTGGTGATCGTTGTGCCACTCCAGGTGGTCATCAATTTAAAGGGAGGTTAGTAGTTGTCTTGAGAACCACCTTCAACAGAGGGATGTTTGATGTTGAAGCGTTGTCATGATAAAGTGGCGTTTCTTCCCGGAGGCTGCTTAGGATTCATCAGTGGGGCTAACAGCCTCCTGCCCCAGACGCCACAGCAGGTAGACTCCTTACAGTATAACTGCCTGAGTTTCGCTGGGATTTGAGAGAGAAGTTCTTCTGGGATGGAGTTGTGTCGGTGGATTAACACTCAGAGGTAGGGAGGGAGGCTGCTGCAATTGCAGCATAAGATTGCCTTTGTCTTGTGAGATATTTTTCATTGAGCTGGTGTATGACATTTCTCCTGCTCAATCTTTTAATCTTCAATCCTGCTCAAACATGTAAGACGGGCATTTTAAGGAAGAAGCACTGTGGTGTCCCCCACAGTTTTTGCAGTGTGTTGTATTTTCACAGGAAATGTGAAATAATTCTCCTTAGAGTTAGACTGGGCATATGTCATGCGGTCTGTGCAGTATTTTCGGGAATGCCCAAACTGTTGACATTTAAAGCAACGTCTGGGTCGGGGAATAAACGTGCGAAAACGGTAACTTGTAAACACTATTTTCACCTTTGAAGGTGAATAACGGGTACTAAAGGTCAGCAGTAAACGAGGATTTGGGGTGTCAGGCTAGTTCCAACGAAGGGGGGAAATCTTTAAATGTTTGTGATCGGAAATTTTTTCTGCTGGAGATTTCTTAAAATGACAGCAGCATCTTCATCTTTTCTGCTAGAGATTTTTTAAAATGACAGCAGTATCTTCATCTTTTGTGCTGGATTTATTAAAATGACCAGTATTTTTATCTTTCTGTTCAAAAGAATAAATAGTGCCTTTAGATGTGTTTCTTATTTCATCAGGAGTAGAAATAAGAGGAATGTTTGCGAGACGTTAGAATGTAAAAATAGGGCTTTGATTCCAGGTAGAGCTTGAACGAGTAGGGACCCATTTCTCATTAATGTGACTGGGGCGTCTTCAACGCTAAAACTTTTTCAAGTGCATCGCTAAGAAGAATGGCTCTTCTGTTCAGTGAGAGCTTTGGAGGTAGTGGATCGCAATAAGAAATATATCGGGAATGATGTATCAGCTGGCATTTCCGGAGGGGGAGTAGCATATGATGTAAACGAATGAGAACGTCTTGGATTTTGGCACCTGGGATGTTAGGGGCATACCAGTCAACGAATTGCTAAAGTTATGCAAAGGACCCTCAGGTGTAGAAGGAAGAAAAGCGGAAGTATCTGCTGGGAATCCGACGGATAGTAATTGTTGTTATTAGGCTCTTCTTGATTTAATAAAGAGTTTTCTTTAATAGACTTTTTCAGAAAAAAAATTTAAAGCACAAACTTCGTCTCCATGGATGAGCAGGTATGAGCTAAGGATCAGGTTCCCTACAATTGGCGGCGCGGTCAAAGAAGAGCTAAAGAATCAATACTCCATTGCGGAGTTTTTATTCGATTAGGGCGTAAAAATTTTATTGACCAGACACTGAACTAAAATAGGCTGCATTTTTGTTACATTCTAGCTATAAAACAGAAATAAGATTAGGAAAAAATTGCAAGATACTATTCTAACTGTGTAAAGATCATCTGAATGACGATTCTGATTTTGCTTTTCTCAGAATATCGATTTATATTTATTAGGGTTTTAACATTGCATGATAATCCTTGAAGAGCAGCGTCCCTGTGGCGAATAACCCGAAAACAAGCAGAGTTATATCAAGGTTCGTTAGGTTTAGTTGAAGTAAACGGAAGCAATAGTCATCCCATGTAAAATCAAAGAAGAACCGCAAGTCCGACCAGTTAGCAAAAATATTTCCCCGCCGTAGGATAGGGTCTTTCCTGCGGAAGACTTGAAGAGGTAGAAGAGGATACATATAAGAGGGTGTTCGAATGAAAGAGTTTAACAGAATAAGAGGTTAGGAAAAGGTTTAGAATGTTGGGTTCGTCTCAAAGAAGATCAGGAATGCGAGTAGGGAGCTACACCACTGCCCGAGGTTATTCTGAATATTAAAGTGGTAGGCAAGTTACCAGCTGTATCTTGAGAATTAGAGGAAAGCCATCTGAGGTGGTGAGAGCTGAAATCACCAAGAATGATGATTTCAGAGAAAAGTCAAAGAGAGAGAATGAATTCTAATTTGGAGTTTAAGCAATTTATGTCTCTTGAGTTAGGAAAAAGGAGACAGATATACAGAACAGATGAATTTAATAGTAGATTGAAAAGATAGCTTGAGTCATAAGGTATAAAATAAGGAAGACATCAAATCAGAGAGAGCAAATATCAACATCGCGCAAAAAGTTACAACAATCGTCTCGTCTGAAAAATGAGATAAAGACAGGAAGAGGTGTGTTTAAAGCAATCAAGGTGTGCTGTCAGAATGCTTAATTAAACACCTGAGTTTCGATTAAGAATAAGAGATGAGGTTTAGGTTTAGAGGAGGAGAGGAATTACTGCGGGTTGTAGAAATTTATCATTATTTACTTTCAAACCCTTTCTTTTACACCCTCAACCAACCTTCCCAAACTTTCTTCAGATTTCACACAAAACCAAATCATCAGTGAACAATAAGCAGAGCACCTTCCATTCTCCGTCAGTCATACACCCTCCCATACCACCCCCTACCTTTAATTTAAAAACTTAGTCCCTTTACATTCACCAAGGATTTGCCAGCCACCTTCCTGCCATTCACAACTTTCCTACTACACTCTGCATCATCCGTTCCCTTTTCATCCAACACATATACAAATCTTTTAAACTCGAAGACATTTGTTCCAACTGGTCACCCATCCTGTACAACTTCATACCGGGACAGTCTCACTCTGACCACATAACCTTACTCTGCTCTACGTTTGCTTTCAAACCCATCCTTTACACACTGCCAAATCTCTCTACCAATCTCTCAAACTCTCTTCAGATTCACCACACAAAACCAAATCATCCGCATATAATAGGTAGGGAACCCTCCACTCTCTTCCATTCTCCATCATTCTAGCACCATCCCTTGCCACAAGCACCTCTAATTCTTTCATAACCCAATCCATATATATATATATATATACAAATTGAATAAATATGGAGACATAACACATCACTTCCTCACTCCGCTATTGATATTAAACCAATCACTTTCGACTCATTTATTCTTACACACGCTTCACTATCGTCATACATACTTTTGATCCCATTCAGAAGCTTACCACCAACACCATATATCACTACACATGCACAGAGCTTTCATATTAATCCTGTCATATGCCTGTTGCATGTCCATAAAACCTAAATACAATTTATTTTTTTCTCTCTCATTTGCTTCAACGCAAAAATTTGATCTTCACATCTTCTACCACCAAAGTATAAATATATTAACATGCAGTAGGTCAGATAGATAGAAAAATTATCGGATATGCTCTTCAACATTCACAATTATCAATGGCTGTTTTCGAAAGTAAGTATCGCCTTCATTTGACTACGTAAGCAACGTTGGGATTGGTTTATAACCAGTATCTCATCTCCTCCTTTAATGGCATCCTCCTCTTTATGGCATTTTCGAACAAATAATTTTTATAAAAAATATTAAACATTTTCCTACTAAACCTTTTAACCACAATAAATACTAAAAAATATGTTATTACAAAAATAAACTTTTGCTATATGCGAAGCCATATTATATTGGTTTAATTTTTTGAGGCAAATTTTGGAGCACAAAAGCACTCACGCAAGATAGTCTAAAATTATAAAATTGAAATGAATTACTATAATTTTAATTATATCTGTATGTACCATGCTACCACATTTTTTTTTACAATATGGCCAATCCGTCGATGCATTCAAACACTCTATGAAGAATGGTAACAATTTTTAAGCTAAATAAGTATTTGATCTTGTAAAGGTAGGTATAGGTCCAATAATTACTGTTTCCACAGCCCCAGCTTTATAGTAAAGCCAAATATAAGAAAAAAATTAGGGGTAAACAAGAAAAAAATAAAAAGCAGAATTAAGTTGCTGTGGATAACTTTATCATTAGGAAGAATGAAACTCTAAAACAGTACAAATCATTTATTACTTAGTTTCTCAATAAAATAAGTACACAGTAAAACTAAATCACTACAATAAATTCTAAAAATTTTAAGGGTTTAGAATAATGAATACGTGAAATTTAGAAATGAAAAAAAATAAATAAAACTAATTAAAAGAGAAACTGGAAATGTACAAAATAACTGAAAAATAAACAATAATAATAATTGAAAAAGTTTCTTTTTAGAAAAAAAAATAATTTTCTGCTTCATAAACATATAAGAAAAACAAAACCTCTTAATACAATAAAAGAATCATTTAACACAACTAGGCCTTCATTTAAATATCTAGACTAAAGCTTCAGTCTCTAAGCCTACTACTGCCACTTACTATCTACCAGACTACTAATCTAAGCCTACTACTGCCACCTACTAACTACCAAGACTACTAATATAAAGTATTACTTAATTCTAAATACAGTAAATTTATAATAATTCATATTTTAAAATAATTTCACGGGACTGTCGTAACAATCAATGTTCATTTTAACACTAATCTTTTAATTAAGATTCAAATGTTTTTATGTTTTCTGTCAAGTTGAAGCTTTACCTGTGTGGGTTCGGTGAACTCTTAAATTACTTTTCACAGTTAAACCTATCACAGCAGGAGTATAATGGCTTTTCACCCACGTGTAGATTCAGGCCTTGGGTTTTTAAGTACTTTTCTCATTAAAACTTTTATCACAATAGGAACACTTAAATGGTTTTTCACCCGTGTGGGTTCGAATGTGGGTTTCTAAATTTTGTTTATGATTAAAACTTTTATCTCAATAAGAACATTTAAATGGTTTTTCACCCGTGTGGGTTCGAAGGTGCTCTCTTAAGCTACTTTTATCACAAAATTTTTTATCACAGTAAGAACACTTAAATGGTTTTTCACCCGTGTGGGTTCGAAGGTGAACTCTTAAAGTACTTTTATCATTAAAACTTTTATCACAGTAAGAACACTTAAATGGTTTTTCACCCGTGTGGGTTCGAATGTGAGTTTCTAAATTTTGTTTATGATTAAAACTTTTATTACAGTAAGAACACTTAAATGGCTTTTCACCTGTGTGGGTTCGAAGGTGAACTCTTGGAGTACTTTTATAATTAAAACTATTATCACAGTAAGAACACTTAAATGGTTTTTCACCCGTGTGATTTCGAATGTGGGTTTTTAAAGTACTTTTCTGCTTAAAACTGTTCTCACAGTAGGAACACTGAAATGGTTTTTCACCAGTGTGGCTTCGAATGTGATTCTTTAAACTATGTTTCCTAACAAACTTTTTGGCACAAAAAGAGCACGTAAATGCATTATCAGTATTATTACACTTATCAGTATCCAAAACGGAAATTTCTTTCTTAAAAATATTTTTGCAATCATTATTGTCATTTTCAATATTTTTATTAAGCAAAGCTGAAGCAGG
>JABUQX010092139.1:0-90083 GCA_015478945.1 Trachelipus rathkii | reverse complement strand
GACCTTTACAGGACCTCAAAAAAATACTGTTTTATTATTTGAATGAAATGTTTCACATATGAAGAGTGTCTGGCATGTACGGTATAATAGGCGAGTATTTTGAAACACATATTAGAAACACCCAAAATGTAGCTTTCATAATTATTTATGATAAGTTTTTGGATGTTTCTTTTATTTGAATTGTAAGATTCATCTATTATAACCTTCCTATAAGAGTAATCAAGACACGAGATATAAAAACTTCTAAACAGCATTAAGATTGGATTCGCAGTTTCATACTCATAAGCATCGGCGTATGCCTCAGAACCGTATCAGCTATATCCCTCTCTGCTATTCTCTGTTAGTTCACGCTAAAAATAGTATTTTAGTAGTTTCCATGTTCAATAATTTTCATTAGTTTTTCCCCCCTCCAGCGACTAAATAAGAAATACAAGTAGATCTGTATCGCAGTTACTTATGCCTTATGTTTGACTTTAAGTATGAAGCTCGTAATAAATTTATTATATACGTGCATAAAGCAGTATCGTAAACGATGCGATATAGGAATATTTGTAACCAGTTGCCCTGCGTTGCGTAACTTAGTGCATTTTTTTGAACTAAAACTGTTTATTAGTAAAGCAAATTTTAGCTTATAAACACTAACAACTGAATAACAATAATTTACGCCTAATGTGGAATAACGCTATGGACTATAAAATTTGTAACAGAAATTAACACAGATTTCGATTGATTCATGAATCCCACATAATTGATTTATCACTCGTACATTTCCTCAATCGCCTCTATGTAGTGTATTATTGTGCAAATTTTTCCCCAAGAGAAATTGAGACATAAAATTTTGCAATGAAAGGCATCCTCAGAGTTTTTTTCTTGATATTAGCTTATATCAAAGTTCGATACTTGCCTTTTCTTCTGAAAACAGAGGCGGCAACTACTTCATTTAAAGTTTTTGCCTGTAATCATTCAGAGATCGTCTATCGTGAATATTATTATGCGTGCGTCCTGATGCACCTCTGTCTTATAATTTTTAAGAATGATTCACAATTCCTTCAAATCAAAACTCCTTCTCTTTATGCACAAAACCTTAAATTTTTAAAATTATTATCGTGTATACTCATCATTTCTTCTATATTGGTGCTAACTTTAGATATTTTTTCAGGTGTTGTAGTATAATACACCTTTTCAATGCATTCATTCTTGTCATGATTGCATTTCGTACAATTTTCTTCAATACACAATTTTTATCAAATGAGTGGAAATATTAATTTATTTTTGGTTCGTTTAGATCGGAGGACTGGGATGTAATTTTACCTTCATTAATCAAAGTGAACTCTTAACAACAGAGCAAATAACAACACTAAAAAAGTTTATTTAATGATTCAATGTCTGGAAAATTTATCACTATAATTCATTATGAGTTTTTACAGGTGGGAACCTATAATAGGGTATTTCATTTTCGTTTCTTCTAGAACATATAAAGGGTAAAGCGATGTATATAGTCTAAATACAGTGATCTTCTGGTCCATTTTATTATTGGTGCGGGTAAAGTAATGTATTTATGTAGAGTGAAATTGATTCATAGTGGACGGGCCTTATCCTCAACAAATGAATTGTCTATTATAGTCTGTTATGTTAATAACATCATTGCTAAGAGACGTTGAATATAGCCACTGATGCTTACGTTATCATCGGGATGACAGGATCTCGAATGATTTCGGTCTTTTGAACCTTCCATTCACATTCCCACACACGTGTATACTACATTAAACCCTGCTTCTTTTTACCTATCTTCTTGTTTCATGGTGATGAGATTGTAGCGTCCACAGCCGATACGCTATGCAACATCCTTTTTCCTTTATTGCAATCTTTATGTCCATGCCATGTCCATGGTATAGGAACGCAGTTTTTCACTCCTTTTCATAACCAACCCATCAGGGTAAAGCCACTTGTATTCTTAATTTTAAAACCCTTTCTCTCCACCGTTAGAGCGTGCCTAATGTCTATATTGACAAATTGTTGTTTGATATAATAGTCAGCCAATTGCTTGGGGGAAGGAAGATTTAGGGTTCTCCCGACCTAGAATAGTAATTTTTGAAAAATTTTAACACAACATTTTTTAAAGTTTCAGATTTTTGATGCAATTGTTGTGTTATCTAGACAATCTATATCAAATTCTTTAAAATATGGAACGCTAGTCCTAAAAACATTCTCAAAAACATTTTATTATTGTAATATATGAAATAAATCATTGTACAGCTCAATATCCTTATACAACTAGTCTGTATGAGAAATCTATTTACATATACAATTCTTTACAATATATAATATATTGTAGGTATATATCTTTACTAATAACTTATTAATATAGTATACTACATACTATCATTCATTCTATTATATTAATCTATCCTTATATCACAACTAGTCTGTTGACATTATTTTATCTATCTATCTATTTCTCAAAGAATTTCTTATCAGGAATAGTCTATCCTTATTATATATAAATTGGAATAATTTTTCATTTATAATAAATGTATTGGAAAAGATACTTTGGTAAATTGCACTTTTCACTAACACCTCATCAATGCATTTAGAGCAAGCTTTTTTCAATAATGCAACTATGTATGACTGCAAGAGAATATTCAATATGCAATTTCATTTAGCCATTATTGCTGAAGCATGTACTATAACTTTCCTGAAAAGGGGTAAACTTCTACTGCAACGAATTACAAGCGAAAAATTAATCCTATACATCAGTTTTTAGGCCTACTGGGGGTGGTTCTGTTTAAAATAAAAACTGGTACTAAAGTTATGATGTATGATTATTGGTCAATAATAAATTGCCATCTGAAAAGTGATTTTTGTCGCTTAGTTTTAATATTTTCGATACCCCATTTGGGTGGTAGTTGATGCGTCCAATATACGATCTGATGATCAAATTTTCGCCCATTTATGTGCTGCTCTAATACCTTTTGAAATAGGATTGCCAGCCCAAAACTGGATGAGGAAGTCTACAAATTGATTTACCAGTGTTTTTTTCGGTGCTTCCTGAATCGATTCATATTTTTATTTTGTTACGTTCGGGACTCACCAACCGTGATCTCTCTCATGTGAACATCTTGTTCCCCTTCCTTATCTGTACCATTTCGCATATCATCTGGCAAACCAGTAAATTAATTATTATTCTAATTATTCTTCTTCTTTATCTTCAAACTCCTTTCTCTAAATGGAAGAGTGCTTCGATATCATTGGTGCTTCCCCTAAACATCTGATAGTAATCTTTCTCTTTTTAATTTTCCTTTTTCATGATAAGATGACGGGAAATTATTTCCATTAAATTTTTACGTGTACAATTCTGTGATGTAGTTTCTCTTTTAAACATATAGATACATAAAAAGATGTTTGTCTATTTTGATGGCAATCGTTAGGTTGGTAAAATTACCTACTATTGGGCTGTTACATAGTATCCTTTATTATTGCTCACATATGTGAGCTAAGAGTTTGCAAATCCTTAATTTTCTATAGCCATTATCACGTATTTATTATCTATATTTATATATATCATATATATATATATTATTATATACTGATGTTTTTTAAAAACAAAAAATGTATTTTAAAATTCACGATTACATTCCTACTAGACATTCTAGGAATATAACATCGTGATTACAAATAGAGTCTTGCCTTACGTTATAGCAATGTGTAGCTACTCATACCATAATGTTCACAGTACTAATTTATGACTCACTGTTATTATTACTGTTGAAATGATGTAACAATAAGAGCTCTAAGCCGTTATATTAATTAAATATTAATTCATTTTTACTTGGTTATACCTCAATAACATACGACTTTATAGCTTATCTCTTTTATTATGCATAGTATTATAGATTTATCATCCATCATTGAGCGCTATAATGTATACAATAGGATGCTGTTTTACCTGTTCTCGTTATACTTGTGATTATATTAGTTAGTGTTTTAAGTATTTATTGACATACCATTATCTCTTGAGGCCCAAATCAACGACTATATCCGTATATATATATAGGCATTTTTTATATATACATATTATATTTTTTCAAAATCAGTTTACTATGAAATGAATCTGTATATTCCTATACCTAAACATAATTTATATTAGCTAATAATAGCTTACTTTAGTATATACTCTTATCTCTTATTGTCATATGTAAATGTATATAATTTTTGGTCTCATATTATATATAGACCTTTACACATTCTCTCGCTATTTTCCTAAACAAAACGCACGGCTTATTAAAGCACATACCTACTTCACTTTTTACTTCTTATAGATGAACTTTAACTAATAGTCAACGTAATTGTTTGTGAGAGAATTTTTAGCATCCTTTGAAGCCCCTGAAAAATGCCGATGATCAATGGACGGCAATGCTTTAGAGTCTTCGATTACAGTTGACTTAATCTATTTTAATGAGGGGAATGCCAACTGCCCATTTGTGGTGAACAACGAGGTGCGGCCAAGACGGTGCGCGATATTCGCCGATTGGACTATGTAAATAACCCTCTTTTCCAAGCGTGATCGTCATATACATTCTTTCACACTATTCTGTACAATACTTGTAATACTTCTAGTATGTTTCTGCTAGTTAACTGATATTTACATAATAAGTTCTCGCGTCATGTGCACCTGGAGTGGGGAGGTATGTATTGAATGCCTGTACGCGAAGCTGATACAAGGGTAACTATTGATCACCTTCATTGCGGTGCCCTATCATATATCAAAGATGGATGACTTGATCATTTTGAGCATATTCCCTTTATCAGTATTTTCTAACCTTATATCTCTTTCTTCCAAACATTTTCTTTGTGTTTCTCATGGAAAAACGAAAACTGATTCGTGTATAACGGTAACTAACTTATTAAGTTTTACCGAGGAGGAGAAGATTGTACGTCTGATGTTAACGTTAAGTTTACTAGCGTGGTCCTTGTCTCTCCGTCTTATCTATCGAGCCACTTAGATATCAACGATTGGGTTCTAGCCTCAGAATATAGTCATTTAATAAATTCCAGCTGGAATCTCAGTGTGGATAGAATAACATTGTAGCGCAACATATCAAGTTGCTTTCAAATAAATTAGGTTAATTATTACCAATAATATAAAATTCTAGTCTTCACTAGTAATTCATCTCGTACTAGCAAAAATTTAAATCCTATCTAGACACTCTCAGCAATAACAACATACCATTTTTAAAGGGTGTGATGATGACTTCACGTAGGATGCTTTTTACTCAAATGGATAGATGGTATATTCAATACGTATCTCTGGAAAGAATAATTTCTTTGCAATTCGAATGTTAACTTATTTTCCCTTTATTCTTTAATTAACGATGTATTTAATTACTTGTACATGTCATTAATTATACTTGCAACATATCTAATTACAATGATTTATTTTTTTATATTTTAGAAAAAAAAAATAAATAAAAAACATTAACAAATAATAATATTATGTAATATAAGTATAATTCAAACCTTTTACCAATTCCACTTCTCGAAAATGTAAGAAACTTCGGATAGATGTACATATTTAACAGTGATCTGACTAAATGAGTCTTAATAGATGTTTGTTCGTTAACGAAGTACTGGCTGATAGAATGGCAAGACCTTTGGACGAATGCTCGCTGATTTATATAATATTATAATACTCTAGCTCTCCACCGAATCTCATACATAGTGTATTGCTCCAATTATCTCCATCTAATATGATAAATCGAAGTTGCCATGATTAATATCAACCTTATTAGAGATTATGTTAATAATAATATACTAGTTATTGCATCACTTATAATGCATAAGAGGATATATGACAATGTATAATCCTTTTCATGTTTTTCGCGTTGGATATTTTTCTGAAAGGGGGCGGAGCTAAAAATTGGATAAACCTAAAAATTTTCAGGTGTTATCTATTGCGTAATAGTTTTTTATTTTTTTATTTTTTTTTATTTTATTTTTTTTTTATTTTTTTTTTTTTTATATAAGATACTTTGTTAATTTCTTTATGTTTTGAGTGTTAGTGTGTGTGTGATGTGTGTGTGTGTTGTTGTGTGTGTGTGTAAGTGTGTAAATATGTGTCATTTATACTTAGTTCATTACAATAGTTTGGTTTTGTAGTAGTATCAGTGATAATTATAACTTTTTGTTAACATATTACTGGTGATGATTAATGTAAAACTAAAGCATTGATAATGTTTAGTTAGAATCTCTATGAAATAAAAGTGTGATTAAGGTATTAAACGTTTTTTCTATGTATATAGTATAGTATATACTTTGTATAGCCTAAGTTTATGAATCATTTGGGTTAATGATAGCATAGTTTATTAAGGTAGCCTTAGTGTGTGTCATGATATGTTCGATTTGCATCATTATTATTGTATCTTATATGTTTTATATTAGTTATGCTTTATTGATGTGGAATACGCTTAAATTAGTAGAGTATATTTACGCTGATCAGCATGAAATAATTTAATGCAATTGTCTTAGTGAAATAATTTTATGCTAAATTTAAATTGTATAATAATGTAAATTATTAACATTTAAAGCGGTTCAGAGCATGCTTCAGATAAAAGTAAGAATAAAGGCATAACGTTCGCGAATGGTATAATGTTGAGTAAATTCTTATAATCGGTGTCATGATGTGGAAACTTTGTTAAGGTTAGAGCATACGTCGTTGCCCTGCTTCTGTCATTTTAATTTTTATGTTTCTACTATTACTGTGGTGTTATGTGTGGAACTTTTGTGTAAGGTTGATTCAATGTTTATCTGGTCTAAACTTTATAAAAATACTGAACCCAGTTTTGTCAATATTGTATATCATTATTCTATACCTAGTTTCAGTATGTTACTGTCATAAGTGTTAGCATTTATTGAATTGTGAAAATCTCTTTTCGCTTCAGTATCTTATTCATTATCGTTGATTTTTTGTATAAAGAAACTTGATTTTATGTTATTTTAAATCCAAAGAGTTACTCGAGAATGTGTGACTTGACTCAAATAGTATAATTAGATCATATCATACATAGAATGTTGGATAGGAAGGTGGGGTGGGTGCGTTTGATTTACTTGATTTCTGTATTTTACCATCTAGTTAACGAAATATGTAAAATATTATATACGTTGAGAAATAAAATTAAGTATAAAAAAATTTACAAAACAAAGTTTTAAAGTGAATAATATTTTTAAAAACAATTATTTTTTGAAAATTTAATCAATGTATATTTACAATAAAAAAATTTAGAAAATAGAGAAAAAATTCACAAAGAAGTTTTGTTATAAAACTAGAGCGTCTAAGAATATTGAAAATAATTAATGAGAGAAGGTTAAAATAGAATAACAAAATTAGAAACAAAGTAATAGAATGTGGAGAATAAAACTTTGCTAGAGAGGAGAAAGAGTAAGATAAATAAACGGTGTAGAAAATATAAACATTAATAAATATATTAATAATAATAACGTAAAAATGAAAAATAAAAAATAAGAATAAAAAATAAAAATAAAGTTAGAAAATGAAAGAAATAAAAAATAACAGTAATGAGTCTTGTCTATTAAGAATGCATGTGATGTTTCCTAACTAACTAAATACCTTTTAGAGCATCGTATATATCCCGACCGGTGCTAAGAGTGTGGTCACGAATTCTGAATTCCTTAAATCATAAAACTCCTCCGTCTATTCTTCTTCCTTCTTCTTCTTCTTCTTCTTCCTCTGTTTTGCATTCCATGGCATTTCTTCGTTACTCTTTTTTCAGGAAGGGCACCCCTCACTATTTGCCGGCGAGGGTCCCTGGTCACGTAAACGAACAAGGACAATCCTCTATAGCGTACTTCCTATATTGTCTAATCTTGACGAACTCCGACTCCATTACCTCCGGACTTTCCCGAGACTCCGACTCCGCTCCGACTCCCGACTCCTCACCAACGTCGAAAGCCTCCAAGTTTTCCAGCTCTTTCTACTGTTCTCCAATTATTTAATAATTCACTTTGAATTGAGAGTCCGATTCCGCCTCTTTACGGGGCAGACTGTTTCAGAAGGAATTCGATAATCAGTCGTCCTCCGTATGATAGATTACGATGATCATATACACTCACAACATCCAAATTCATTCCAGATAACATGTTAAGCCTTAACATGATTATTCAGGTACGAATTATGACGACTTGGCGAAACTAAGAGGGAAGGTGCTAATTGCACCACCTTAGAGGAGTGACCTTTTTAATTAATTGGTTAAGGAGGGTCCCCAAAACTCGTCTGTGATCAGTTTATCACATACCAATGACTCACATAACACCAAGTTTAAGGCGATAGCTATCTATCTCCTATCAATATCGAAAAGGGTGGCGATGCTAGTGTTGTTGTGTGTGTATGCGCACGTCGCGCGTAATAAAAAATAACTACAAAAAACAACAGAACAAACGCTTCGGTTGTCTGTTATGTCGGATTGAGCAAGCCCTTCGGGCTATCAAATCTCCCCCCCTCAGCCTAATATATCTCTATTCATTTATATAGAAAAAAGTGGCCGCGGGACTGGGACGTATACTACAGCGATTAAATCGAATGTTAATTATTGTAATTATTTTCTTTCGATTAAATTTTTCCAGTGTTAAAACCCAACCAGAGCACGTAGAAAAGAAATTTAAAGATCGATTTAGGGTAATTGATCAACGATATTTTAAATCAGATTCTCCGAACATCAAGAGAATGATCTACTCGACTCATTTAATTAATCTTCATTTAAGGCGCGTACGCAAAGAAAGCCCTCACTGTGAGGCGCGCACCTCCCGCCCCACTATCTGGGGAGTCACCTCAACCTACAAAAACGATCTTCCAGAGTAAACTTCGTTCATAGTTACGGTCTCACCGAACCCTAGTAAAAACCACTAACTTTTGTATTAATCAGTACTAAAATCATCAAAATCTAATGATAAATGTATGGAAATATTATCGAAGTTCAGTTGCCGTAACTTATGATCATGTGTATATTTACCATAAACTCCTTCCAATAGTAGCATTTAATCACATGTCATTATGAGCACTCACCTTCGAAATGTGCAGGTGCTGTCCAATGGGTGTTAATCCCATAAATCTCAACTGGAGATTTAGTGGGTCAAGTTAAGACTACTTGAATATTATGGAAACAAATTATTATATAAACGTTAAATATAAAGTTAAGATCTATATATGCTCTAATAATATTAATATATTAAGATATACAATATAAATATTATAATATTAGTGATTTTGCCATTCATTTTATATAGGAACTCTGTAAATAGCCATCCTCTACTAATTGATGAGGGGGCTCTACCTATTTATGAGTGGTAGGCTAACCCTTTCCGTTTGCCAATATGGAATGTCGCATCGATTGTACAGACTCGACAAATGACTGCGTAGGATGATGGGGGTCTCTCGGCAGTTTTAGGCGCTAAGGTACGTTCTCGCCCCTCTCCTTGAACATATATCATATGTGTACTTATATAATTATATAAATATATTATTATATTAAAATATATATATATAAAATATATATAATATTAATATATCTGTAGAATTATATCTATGTCAGTACAGTGAGTATAGTAATATATATACCTAACTTTACGTTAAAATAATATATACAGTGATATCTATATTATATATAATAATAAATTATATATATTATATATATATAAATAATATATATAAATATATAAATAATATTAATATATATAATAATATATAATATAAATATATATATATAAATAATAATCTACAAATCGAAGATTACTACATTTAATCGTGGTTGACATGTTAGTATTATTATTCATGTGCACCAAATTCATCCAAGAGAGTCTTTGAGTCATATACACTTTTAGCACTTAATATATATACTAACTATATCATAGTACTATTAATATATTATATATACTAATATATATAGAAAAAGAAAGAGTATACGTAATATATACTTTATAGTATTAACTAAACATTCTACATTTAATATGTACATAAATCAGTATTAATTATACATAATACATATGGTAGAAGACATTATTTTAGCAGTCAACCTAAGTATATATTTATATTATAATATATATATATAGTATAATATAATTATAATAATAATAGTATAGTAAAATATATATAAGAATAATAAGCTGTGAGTGCAGATGAGTGAGTGTTTGATAAGTAGAATTGCTGATTAGTATTCAGAGTTACTTAGATATTACTGACGGTGATGAGCATTAACGAAGAGTATTGGCAAGTACTTCGTGATCACTTGAATTTGGGGGAACAAAAGAAGATATCCTCTGTTGCTGGATGTGCGAAGTGATATTCGAGTGTGTGGAGATTATCGTTATCACAGAGGGTCTAGTCGAGTGGATAGTTTGTTACTTGAGGTGTTTGAAAATGCTGAGTGACTGTAAGCTCTGCTTACTATTGAAGTCACTTATTCGTGTGTGCTGTGTGTGTGTGTTGTGTGTGTGTGTGTTGGTGTGTATGTATGTATGTGTGTGTCAAGCTATGAAAGTTAGGTATGTGCATGAAAATTTCCTCCTGCGAAATATTATTATATAGTACTCTTATTATGTACTAGGTCTGGGGTATAATCTCGTGATCAGTGTTCAGATACAGATTATATCGATATAAAATTAATTAGGGTTTTTTTATTGACTCTGTACTTCCTATTGATTGGTAAGTATATTTCCGTCGTTGCTCCGAGGAACTCTGTTATGATTGTGTGGTGTTTGTGGTCTTGGAAAATCGTCCGTAAATAGTTTGAACGAGGCTATGTTTGGGTGCATTGACTGTATTCTTGTCTTGTGAAATGCCGAGAGGTAAGGTCGTTTTGGGTGAGTTGGCTTCCTCTATTAGTAGACATCTATAATTAGTGTTAGCGCGCGTGTAGTTCATTAGTTTAAGTTACTCATATATCAACATTCGCCCATTATATTTAATTGAAGTATGTTCATGTTGAGTTGCGTGGGCAGAGTGTGAGGACTGTGCATTCTGGTTCCTAGTGCGAGTTTCCGTATTAGGTTACAGGACATTATATTATTATATAGTAACATAAATGATTATATTATATATATTCATATACTTTTTTATTATTAGTACCATATATATCTATATATACTAATATTATATACTATTTATGTTTCTTGAATGAATCTATATTATCTATATATATTTATATATCTTTGGACGTATATATTCCACGTATTTAGATCTCTGTTAGCGCATTATTCTATTATTTGATGTCACGTCTCAAAGATACTTTTCCTGTTACCTCAAATTGTGTTGTCTATTTTCTCAAAGTTATGCTAATGTGAGAAGAATACCAAATGTACCAGGAGGAATCTTTCGAGATAGTAACACGTGCAATCCGAATACAGAAAGTCTCTTGTGGCTGTTTCCGTCTAAACCTGTATCAATATTCCACTTTTATTCCTACGGCAAAATGACAGCTGGTTTTATCTATACGGGAGGACCATCAAAGCGACTTTCTTTTTCTATAAAGATAAATAAGATACAGTACTAAAAGAAGGAACTTTGTAATAATCAAAACCATTTTCCAACTTTCTATTTTTTTCTTCTTCATCTTCTATTCGAGTACACCGCAGAAAGATAGAAATTTATTATTGCCAAAGCTAGATTTTCTGCTACCTTTAGTATAACTCAATTTAATCTTGCCTTCAATACTTTATCTGCTCTTGAGAATTAAATTCTATTTATTATACTCGTCAGCCCGCAATGATCGTACCATCATTATTAATATAGAGTATTTGTTATATTTTCTAATTATATTATTCAATTATTCTTATTAATATTTATAATATGCCTATATTGACTATATATAATATATTTACTTCCCATCACTATATCTTCTGAATATCCTTATATATATATATATATGATACATAAAATTCCTGGCCTGGATTTTTGTTGTAATTTACTCATTCCTTATATATACATTATCGCTAGGTAGATTATTAATATACATATAAATTATAAATATATAAATACTTGGTGGTGTTCTGCTCGCTGTGTGTGTGTGAGTATGTGTGTGTGCTGCGTGTGGTGAACCTCTAAAACAACTAATGCGAATATAAGTATGAGACAAGCCTTATAAATTTAGAAGTGATCTTCGATGGACGAAGACAATGCTAGATGTGCCATGAGGATATGGGAGAAGTCTACGGTCGTATTTTTAAATCTTCACCCAACAGCAGAATAACTGTATGACTAATGTAATATTTCTAACATTTAATCGTTTTAAGTAACTCAGGACCCGAACTCGGCATGAGCACATTACGGAGATAATGTCATATATAAAGAACAAAGCATTCTCAATTGCACAGTAGTATAGCATAGATTGCATGGGCGGCGGCAATATTTAAAAGATCACTTTCCTGTAAAGATGAATAAATTCTCAGATGAGAGAGCTGATAGATAGCACAGAGTCGTGTGATAGGAAGAGAAATGGATGTGGATGAAAGCTGGAAGATTTTTCAAATTACTGAATAAACCTACTTAAATTAAATAAAGGCCGGCTATTCATTTGAATGGATTGTAATAAGAATTTACAACAATACTTCATTAGGGGGAAATGGAAATAAACAAACAACATTGTTGGTCCTTAGCCAGTTCAAGTAGAGGACATATAAGAAGACAGAAATAGATTGCTTTTGAAGACATGGATAATATCACCAGGAAAGTTGAGGATAGGAAGTATGTCGTACTACGACGTGAGGAGCAGAGGCCTCATGAGTTTAAAAAGGAATGGAAAGAGCATAATGAAAAATTGTAGAGATTTGAGGCCGACATATTTGGGTCCGTAGAAAGCACGCATATATTCATATATTTATTGTTCGGAGGAACTATGGAAAATGCCAATACACCTCCGACTGTGTCATTATATGGAAGCGTGCGAAGTAGGCTGTCTCGAGAGTTGACGGACCTGATTGATAGAAGCAGTAGATGGGAAAAATATTTCTAACACAGCTGGATGTAACAAATAATATAGAGGAGGATGTACTGGAGGAGGAGTTGGTTGGGTTAATGGAGGAAGAGTAATAGTTGATCACACTTGAAGAGATCGAATATGCAATGTGAAAAATAAAAAATGGTAAAGCTGCGTGTGAGGATCTGATACCAGCAGAAATATTCAAAACTTCTGGTGAAGATGGAATGTTATCGATACAGGATATAATAAATAAATGGTGAAATGAAGGAAAAACCCCGAAGAATGGAACAAAACAATTTGAGCCATATTTCATGAAAAAGGAGATAAAACTTATTGTAAGAATTATAAAAGGATTGCTCTGATACCGTACATCGAATAATATACGAGAAAATCCTAGAGATCAGACTGAGAGAAATGGTTGAGAGAAAGATGGATGAATGAGAACATGATTCAGTTCTAATAGATCGACTACTGAACTGACTTTTGCGTTAAAGATGGTTTGTGAAAGGAGCTGGGATTTTAATAAAAAAGCTTATGTAGCTTTTGTTAATTTAGAGAAGGCTTTTGATCGAATACCAATGAAATTATTATGTAATGTCTTGGAAAGGAGAGAATATGATGTGCCATGTAAGTTGATAAGATCGATAAATAACGCGTATATGGACAGCTTATTATATATGTGAGAAAAATTTTACTTTACGGATTGAGCAAACGTGAGCTCATAACAACGCGTAAGACTTCAGTCTTTCATTTTATTGTTCATAATGTTTATCCTACTGGTGGCATTATACCGGTGTAGTCAAGAGGTAATGATGTGAGATTCTTGGATTATCATAATCATTGTCCCTTGAGGGCGTTCAATTCACTGATGATTGAGAGAAGGAGGCCGATTGAGCAAGGTATATTTATTATGTAATATGTTGTGGATAAAGGTGTGGTGTGAATAATAAGTGATCATCTCGAGATTAAGCTAGTAGGAGTCATAGGAATCTAATACGAAAGTTAAACAGAGCTGCAATTCGTTTAGATTAGCAATTTGCGCGATTCTCTTATAAGTAAAATCTGGAGCAGGCATACTAGAACTCACCGAAGCACTACTTTGCATAGATAAGAATGTTTGGTGCTTACAACCAGGAGTCAAAATACAGTTGTCAGTCTCCGTTTCATCATCTCACTCTCCGAGTTCTTCAAACTTCCCATCATATAGTTTTTACAATCGAGACATTATTCCTCGCTGCCAGTATCTAGTACTATTTAGGGAGGTTAGGTGAATCTCTCGTGGGAGTATATTACATGTGGTTCACAGCGCTTAGGACTGTTTTACACTAATGTCGTATTCAATACAATTGGAGACCGTTTGTAGGTACACATTCGCTACGAAGATTACTATTGGCTGTGTGGACTATGAGGTTTGGTTGTATATCCAATCCGAAGGAGTGCGATCGAGTATCAGTACAGATGGGCATAGTACAGATTATCCTACTGCTTTGATAATGTGAGGATCGAGTAGAACAAAATAGTCGCGAATTTAGTTAAGGAAGTGGGATTAGTATTTCTCTGATAAATATCTCAGGTTAGCGCGGACAGATAAACCATATAAATTATAGTTATTAGAAGTTATCGATCAGATCACAGTAGATACTTAATCATGAGTATTGGTGGCTGCAAATTTTCTTATTATGTAACGTATCACTGGCTCTACATATCTGTTCGCAGCCTGGACGTAAAATATCGAGTGAGAGATGTGTATTATCTTACTACTTCAATTCGAATAGGTAAGAGCTCATATTTTATTTACTCATTAACTAACCTCATATATAATTTCATATGAACCAGAGTGTATCACTGTACTTACGAGCATGGAGAGTACCACACTGATGAAATGATTATAGTATCCTAAGAGAGCGATTAATCTTTGTCCGTTAGATTATTAAAGAGTATGGTACCATTAAGCCAAATAGAGCACAATGCGACTGCATTTAAAAGATATATTCTTTGAGTTATTATAGATATACTCATATATTCTGACTATACTCTTGATACGTAGGATCACCAGAGAGTCAACTGAGACGAACTGGTTTATGATACTGTAAATTTTGAGAATGAATTATAGTGTCTTATTTACCTGTCTTAGTTGTAATCGAGCTTATGTAAATAGCTATAATTGGATATGACCCATATCTGTATGAAGAATGAGCAGAGAGTACGAGAGATAATGATTTTGAGTAGATAGAGTATAAGTAAGATGTAGTAAGAAGTAGAGAGTAGAGAGAGAGCAGTCGAGATCCTGTCCATTCCAAATTATCACTCGACGAAATTCACTGAATTTTTTTATCTCCGTGAGCTCTGCATCAAATATAACCAAATTTATTATATTTAATATTACTATAACAATTACCACTATAAGTATTTTATATAGTATACTTCATACTTTCTATTTACTTACGCTCTATTGGGATTTTAATTACCGATATCATTGCAATATCATCTAATACACTTAGTGAATAAAAGAGGATGTTATTTGATCCTGACTAATATTAAAATGAAGCTAATCTATTTTATACACATGATGGTTCTAGTGAAACACTCTTTCTGTTAGTGACGGCGATGATGGTGATCTATCTTATTGGGTTTCAAATGAATTGTCTAATGACGGAATTTAGAGTATATGAGTATGTTGTTACAGCAGCATAAACAATAATTGATGCTCTTCTCTTTTCTCACTTCGATTTTACTGACTCAATTAAATTTTGAGTAAAATAGTAAAAGGTTAACATTGGATACCACGATATTTCACTCCGAGTGGACTTAATTAGTAATGATTTATACCAATGCGTACTTATAATAAATTAATATACTCGAATTTTAATAAAATACTATTTAATAATAGTTATAAAGTACTTATTTATTAGTAGGAACTCACATAATATCATATATAAATTTATACAATAAGATTTATATGTAATTATACTTTTTATACACTCTATCACAAAGATACATACTCATATAATCATATCAACTTCACTATACATATGAGCACACATCTTCAGAGATATCACTATACTTTGTAGGTGACTCCTATTCGAATATATATAACCACGTCTACAACTTTTCTAGTATTTACTAACACATATTAATTAGAATAGTAGTAGAATGTGAGTGTTTATACCCACTCACTAACACTATACCTACTATATAATTTATATATATACACTACAATACTCACACATATACACTATAATCATAAACTACTATACTCAAATCAATTATTATTAAATATTTATATTTATTATTAGTACTATCAAAAGTCTCTTGTATTCTGAGTGAGTGCTACAATTATTGTGAGAGATTGAATTAATACTCGAAGTACTCGAGTCGAGACTTTATATTGTCGATAAACTACATGTAGAAGAATTGAACTAATTCATCTGACGGCTTTTATATTATTATTACTATTATATATAGATGAATCTATTTAATTTAATTATATCAGTATACTATTAATATTAAATTTATATATATTTAATATTATATAATTATCTATTACATTTTACTTAATTAGAGACTAGATTCATGTATATATTATAATAAATTATATAAATATTAATTTTAGTATTATTATATGAAATATATATTCATATATAAATATATTTTTTGGTCAGGTTCTACGTATTACTAGTACACATTAGTAAGCTAGATTTGCTCTTAACCGCGATTTTTAGGAGAACTCTAATATTTTGCCCAGTATAACTAATATATTTATTTATATAACTATATCGTAGGTTATTTTCCGCTTATAATTTATTGAGGTGTCTTGTGAGGTATATCTCTTACATTTACTTATTCTCTTCATTGGTCTGTCGGTGAGATAAAATTAAGGAATAAATACACACTAAAATTTAAAATTTTTGTTTATTATTTTTACTAACTATAGTTTTATTCCATCTATTATAGATATAACGTTTTAAATTATAATAGTCCATCTGTGATTTAGTAAAATCCTAAGAAGTACATTAAGCTTTATCAAAATTGTGTGGTGATCCTGAAAATGATTGACAATAGGGGAGGGTAGACGTTCTTGTGTGTAAGCTTTGTATATTTGCTGACTACTAGGCGAGCACAATAAGTACAGTGTGTATTTTGATTGAGTTATAGGATTTAATCTACAGAGTTAGCTTGACTTACTTCGACTTTATATAGTGCTATACTTTATTCTGAGTACATTAGATTATTACTCTGAGTAATCGATAGTTAATATTATCGTACATATTTAAATATACAAAATAAATAAAATATAAATAGTAAAGCACTCACTAAGAATACTTTAATTATATGTCTTTGAGCAAGGTAAGATCAATTTGAAGATAAGCTAAATTACTCCTAGTAAGATTAGCGTAATCTATAATTCAGTCTACAATATTTTCTATATAATAAAAAAATAAAAATTGTAAGTATAACTTATTCAATCATATTATATATATGCTGACACTTTCATACTAAGCGTAAGATAAAGGTACATTTTTGTACTCACTTATCATATTATATAATATAATATGCTGAACAAGATCTTAATATATAATATATAGTAAATACTTTCTATTAGATCTAAATCTTCTAAATATGCTCACTAATAATTTCTTAGTAGATTAAAATCGAATCTCGCTAATAGTCATCATCAGAGTCAACTCATATGCAGTTCACCTGCTACTGCCACAATATATTGCGGAGTCCTGGAGAACTCACGCTCACTCACTAAGAAACCTTGGATATTATCTATCCCACACACCGTCTACATCTAAATGTACAACATTATACTATATAATATCACTTTTATAAATAATATTATAATGGGTATAGGTAATAACTTACAACTATAGCAAACTTAACTATAGCGCACCTCACCTCATTTATTAGATAACTTATTATAGTAAACTAGATGATAATTTATCTGATGATTTCCATAAATGCTTTCTATCCGGAGAGCTTTTCCTTGACGAATTAGATACCATAACACTCTTATACTTGGGCTAAGATATATTATTTGTAACTACTCAAATTATGTTTAATACATAAGACTATTCCGTGGCCATCGTAGGTTTTCGCTCGCCAAAGCAATCACATTTGCGACGCCGTCCTCACATGTAATAAAAGCAAACTATTTAAATATGCTCTGACAGGAAATCATATAACCGTGTTACTTTTTGCATTCTCACACGCAAGCAATGTCTCATCTGTTATGAAACTTTACAACAAAATCGTATCTTAATATACTAAATACTTAGTACTATTAATAAACTCTAATTAATAATTGTATCATTCTTAGGCCGGTGGCTAAAAGCATCACGACTCAACATACCACGCGAGTTTCTCTCGGTCAGCAGCCACGAGAGAAGCTAAAATATTTACTTAACCAAAGTCTCGGGAGTACAGAAGTCCATCAAAATACAAACTCCTCACTGTGTGTTTTTTAAATACTCTTTGTGTTGCTACTATTGTAGAGATTAATCAAATTTGTTCTGAGCAGTGTGAGCAGATGCAGCTTGACAGAGACATGTTTAATGTGTATTATCGCAGCCTGAGAACAATTCCTGTTTAATTATATACACTATATATTTTCTTCTAATTTTATTTTCGACGGGTGTGTGTGAGGAGTGACCATAAGGGTGGTGAATTATATCGGTTTACGAAAGTTTCATGTGCCCAGCTCTGTTCCAACTGATTTAATCGTGAGAGGTTAATTAGCGTACGACATTCTTGATGGCATATCATATCCTTGGGCGTAATCTATCATCTAGTACTCACACAAAACATGCGACACTTAGCAACTTATGACCAGCTCCCCTACCGGAGCGCTAAGAGCTCAGCTCTACTAACGTCTCTTTACTCATACTCAATTACGATCGAATACTGAGTTGATATTACACTCAATATTTTCTCAATCTATGTATGAATACATTAGTTTCATTTTTATACTTGGTACAGCCTTTGTTTAGAATACATTCTTGTATATAATTGGTACATGGTACCAAAATTCGATAACTGCCTGATAGATAATTAAAACGTTATATATTCTATTATCTCCTAGAATCACTGTCTGTATACAACAGTTAATCTTAATTATAGTAATATCCTCAATCCATGTCATCGCCTTTCGGAAGACTAGTCTGATCATATTTTATAGTTTCTACCCCCTAATAAATTTTATTAATTAAGTGTATATCATCACGTTCATTGAGCAATCTTTCTGACCGTTAGTACCTCTCACCTCAGTAATTACCCTAATACCAAATATCACGTTATAATGCATATCAATAATTCTTAACTAATATACTACCTACCACGCTCAATACACTAAGCTCATTTTTATTTATATAAAGTATTAATATATATTATATTATATATATTAATATATATATATTAATAAATATTATATATATATATATATATTAATTATATATATATGATTATATATTATCTATCGTAACCAATCAATACGATTAACTATCTTCTAATATCCATAATTTACTATTATATATTCCTATTTAATTACACTCGTATACTTCATAATTTCAATCACATATATTATTAATAAAGGTCAAGATACATATTTAATTCTAGAATATTAAATATAATTTAATTATATAAATTAAATAAATAATAAAATAATTAAATATTAATAAAAATAATATCTATCAAATAATCAAATATAATAATATAAATTATCTTTAATATAATAAATAATTAATTATATAATTAAGTAAAAATAATATTCAATCAATAATAATAATAATGTATAAAATTAATGTATTAATTAGGGTATTTATAATATTATGAAATATACATATTAATAAAAAATATACCATATTATTTGAGTACGTATCTATAAGATGGTGTTTACAGGGCATGTTTTGTTTTGTTAAGGACTATTTTACATTTATTATTTTAAAATTCTTTCGTCTTATTCTATATTAATAATTATTACTATCGGAGTGGTTACAATTAGGATATTCACATTATACTATTATAACTGGAATCTGTCATTGACCGATAGATCTAATCTAGGTTCGACGTGTTATGATGTAGTGAAGTAAACATTATGAAAATTTAGACGTGACTACATTGATAGATATTTAGGAAGTCTGTGAGTAGTGTTATCCAAAAC
The DNA here is from genome assembly GCA_015478945.1 of Trachelipus rathkii. Lineage (NCBI taxonomy): Eukaryota > Metazoa > Arthropoda > Malacostraca > Isopoda > Trachelipodidae > Trachelipus > Trachelipus rathkii. The sequence continues at coordinate 69,938 of JABUQX010092139.1, read as the reverse complement.
ATAAACTGCAACAAATCTCAGATATTGGTCATTTAGGCAAAGGATGTGATCGGTGGTCGATTGAGTTAAAGACGTATTGCTGTAGTGGTGAGGGTTTTTGAGACCGTGAATTCGCAAATAGTAAGTTAATTTGAGTCAGTTAAATAGAATGTCTGTTAGGATAAGGGATTTGTTGTACAGTTTAGTTTAAAATAGCGAAGTTTGATATTTAGTTACTTAATGGATGGACCTATTTATATCTTAAACGCGGGAGCACCACTCCTGACCATGCCTGGGACGGTGAGCATTGTTACAGGAATCATATTTCTCTTGATGTATGTTCATCACATGTACTTAACTCTTCTTTTCCTCTGAACATGCTAAGCTTCTCTCCCCATATTATTTGTAGAGTCGAATGTAGCGGGTGCATATTGTGAGGGGGCACGGATTGATGACCTACACTGGCTTAAAAGGTGATCAGGTAGACCCAGTGCTGACAAGATTGGCCCATCTATCTGAGAGAGCTTTTGTGAGCTCTGGTTGTTAATAGAATGTCGCTCAGGAATGTGTGTTCGGGCTGAAGTATTCGAGGTCCTCACACCTATAGGAGGTGGCATGTAAGTCGTGTGACTTTGTGGTTCGAGGTGTGTTCTTTACCTCCGTTGAGACCTAAACATCTTTGCCGTGCAGCATATGTTGTAATTTTGTCTCCTCACGCCTCACCTATCTTTAGGGGAGACGTCGTTGGGAGATTATTGCTATGAATTCGCGGAGTGAGTGTCAAGTGAATATATTTACTCGATTGGATTTCTATCATTGATTAGCCAAAGCTTCGATTATTTTATTGAATTGCTTGCGCCGTGGTATTAGAATTATGATTTTTCTCTCTTGCTCCTCGTCTGTCCATGTCTCGATTCGTGTTTGTGGATCTCATTTCGTGCTCAGTATTCATCTTCTCTCTACTTCACTACATGCTCTCTAATCTCTCTGTCAGTATAGTTGTAGGAGTATTATTACGAGATTCGTTCACGGTCGTCACTAGTACCGTGAATGTGGTAGTCAAGTGAGTCTAGTAACGTATATAGTACGAGTTTATTATTTGCGTATTTCGCTTATCAGGTTGGGGATACTCTTCTCGTCATTTTATTTGATTCTTTCGACATTATATTAAGAACTCGGTTTTACCTTATCTCATATGAGAGCTTACGCTAATTCGTGTATATATCATGTTGTAGAATCTAGAGTTTTACTTCAACTAATTCTTAGTTAGTTTTACTACTCAGGTGAGCTATATACTCCTCGATTATAACCTATACCGGGTGATATTCTATTATTTTTTCCTGGGTCTTCTGGTGGTTTATCTTACCTACCTACGTGATATCTTATGTAGTACAATAACTTTAATCTATAATCGTATTCTTATTTGACCGTTATTGGATTATATTTACGTCTTCCATACCGTCACTGGCATAAGTGACCCTATTTTTATTTGAGGGAACCCATCTTCTCTGAAGGTAATACTGGAGATCTATCCTTAGGAGTCCGGCGTAGGAGTTTAAGACGATAATTTCTATATGCACAATACGGGGTGTCGAAACAGGCTGGTGCGTGGAGCTTTTGCACCTGTTGTGCGACTCGCCTCGGTATCAGTGCTTTAAGGTCACGCTGTATTGAGCTCGTTCATATTTGAATTTACCGTGCCGCTATTAAAAATGGGTGTGAGTGTGAATGAGATGTTGTAGCAACGGTAATAGAGAAGTGAAGAGTCGTTCCATGTACTTTGTTATTCCAGAGAAGACTAGATCTACCATGAATGGACATAGGTTGTTAATTTCTGGGAGAGAGGCTGTTAACAGAGTTATGGGATGAGGACTTCTTGGTCGACTAGAGATCGAATCGAGAGTGTGCACGAGTCATAGAGCGCTCTCTCACAAGTCTCAGAGCGAAATCATAGTAAACTATTGTACTTTCTGTAGGATTCTGAGTATAGCTTTAAATAACGTGCATATTGTCAGTGGATAGTGGAGTGTATGCAATCAAGATTTGACTTTCTTGAGTGGGACCAACCGAGTACTTAGACTGGCCTGGATTACCCAAATTGGAGAGGTCTGATGATACGCGCGGTTAGATGATCCGGTATATAATAGTGTCGTGAAGTGACAGATAGTCGTAGAGAGGGACTATAGCAGAATGAAAGGATAGACTGATTTTGCGTTAGCCACCAGTGGTGCATCAGAGGCTACACGAGATAGCTCTCTAGGGACCAGGCTACGCTATTATCTTAAGTATAACTGCAAGTTACTCTAGTGTAGCATGACTGCCACGTCCATTGATCTACCTTGATCACTATGCATTAATGTATCCGTACCGAGGAGTGACAGTAACAGGTACGCCGAATTCGCTATACGAGCACAAAAATCCACTTGAAATAACGGTGTTAGCACTAGCAAGATGAGAAGTTCGCGATACCTCAAAGAAGTGTGAAAAAATACTAAGGATAGTTAAGAGCAGAAGGATGTTTATGAGTCTGCGAGTAGTTGTTGTGTTGTGACCGGATTAATGTGAAGTCGATAAAATAATAAATGACAGTGAAAGCTTTGAGGCATAATATTTCATGGCATTGAATAAGAAACATTTTTATTTGCCACATGTCATAGAGTTATACAGCAGACGTCAAGATACTATTGTCTGTTGTCGGGTGCCGTCTCCTAAGTTTATATAGTAATACTGAAGATGTTGCCCAGTCCGATGCGAGCTCTATTTTGGCGGTCCAATCGCCGAGGTGTGAGCGTCTCAGCACTAGTGCGAACCGATGAGGATGAACAGATAGTAGAGAAAGAGTTAAGTTATAGAACAGAAATCCTAAGTGCGGAGCGACTTGATGTGATTGACCATATAGTGGTTATTCACAACAATGTGCTGTTTGTCTGAATTACATTTTGAATATTGTTCGGTTGATATTCCTTGGGTTTGTACAGTCATATTATTTTGTTTCTATTCATTTTTTCTTTCTTTTCTTATTTAATTTCCAAGATGTATTTATATGTATATGATTAACGTTCTGTATTTCTGTGGAAAAAAAAGTTTTATGTCAGAGTACAGATAGTGATACTATGATTATGGTTTGATTATACTATAGCATTATTATATGAATATAAATCACTCACTCGCACCACCACTTAATAGTATTTAGTCGTGCGGTAAGGACTATTATTGAGTAACCTTTTTCTGTACAATATTTTTCTCTGAGTATTTCAGTACTCAATTTTATCGTCTACAGTATCATATTTCTAAGAGAAATGCCTCTGTATATTTTATTGCTATATAGAGATCCTTATACGTATTATATAGTATAGTTATAACAAATATAGTAAACTCTCGACGTAATAATGTTGGACGTTTATTCTCCAGTGAAGTAGACTAGTATTGTAGTATTTCCAAGATGAAAAACATGGTGTTTTATTCTGAGTCAATATCTAGCATATAAGACGCATCTGAAGCATTGTAACCCGATTGTGGTTTTCTTTTATTGAGATCAACGAGCAGAAGTCCAAATTATTTAGCTTATAAGGACCAGGGTCATGTAGGTTAACTCAATGAACTGCCCGTAAATGAAAATGAAAGAGAGTGAACTCGCTAAACGGTCTTTGGTACGTTGTATAACGATCCACAGACCACTCCCTAGCAGAACCCACCAAAGCACACAAGCAGCTCTAAGTGACAATGAAGCAGCTTTATGGATTCAACAGTCTATTGGACCTATTGGTCATTGGTCCTATTCTCTGAATGATGACGGTAGGAATATGTGACGCCAAATCGCTGTATTTATATAATCTTATCCGTTCGTTCCGCTGTCCTAATTCAACATCTTGTGTTATACTACTCTTCTTCCATGGCGAGAGTAGCCTTAAAAAATGCTTTCCATCAAGAAATTTGGCTTCCACTGTCGTTGATTCTTTTATAAGAATCATCTCAGGTATCTCCTTACTTACTTAATCTCCGATCCGTTCATTAACATGAACACCAATATCTACTCAATTCATTCGTATTTTAATTAAAATTCGGGCTTGCGTTATCGATAGAACAGATGTTTTCACTAGACTGTTTGTAACGGTTCTTACACTTATGCTCGAGGTCTGATACTCGGATAATCCCATACCACTGTATAAACACCAAGTCACACTTCCACATGCCCACCTTTACAGACAATAGGAATTACAACTAATCCACCTAATCATTTACACTCAATAATTCCAATTTCAAATACAAGCCATTAAAAATGATAAAATATTTATTATAATACTGACCGCCTCATATATATATATATCACTTATTTATTTTTGAGTCTTTACATGATTTTTTTTATGCCTTCTTAAACAATTAATTGATCATCTTCATCATCACTGGTTTATATAGAAGTGAAAAGTTTTCAGGAGTCAGTCAATTTTTATGACAAGTGATTCTGGTTATTGAATTCGATTAAATATTGAATTCGATTGAGGTCCATCTTTTGAGAAGTTGTCTGATTCCTTTCTCTTTTTAAACAATTCATTCAACTTCATTGAACGCTAAATTAAGGGACATTTTCAAATCAGATTGTAAATTTTTATTATTCCTTGGATTTTCATGAAATTTTCAGGGTATATAATTCAACGAATTAGGCAGTTTTTTTTCTCTACATACAACCGTTTAACCCATACCATTTCTGAAAATTGAAATATGGATTGTTAGATCAATTATCTAAAATCCTATGTGATCAATTTTTTTTCGTATCTGCTGTCCAATATAAGTTATGGCCAGCGTCTGGATTAGCCGTCATATGTATCTTAAAAACTATTAATGCTACAGTAAAACGGAATACATTGCTGGAATGCTGGTCCAATGCTGGTCCAGAAAATGTAAAAAAAAAAAAAAAAAAAAAAAAAAATCTCAAAAACTACAATAGCTACAGCAAAAAGGAATACATTTTTGGAATCCTGGTAAAATTTCACATAGGAAAATGTAAAAAAAATAAATTTTTTTTGCTTTATACGGCACACTAGGGGGCTCGAGCCGACGGGGAACATAGGGGGGGATGTTTTCCATACCCCGTAGGGGAGGGGTGGAGGAACCCCCGCGACACCCAAATACCAAAGAGCGGGGGTTCCGGAGACCCTCCCCGGAGGGGGGGAAATAATCCTACCCCGTAGTTCCCCGGAAGGCCGGCAGGACCCCGACTCTGCATCTGGGGCGGTATACTGCGCTTGGTGTTTCTTTAGTAAAAAAAGAAGAAAAATTTAAATACAAAGTCTTTATTTATAAAACCAATAAAGGTCTCCTAAATAGCCTTCGTATCATATTACTATAATTATTAACAATAATTTTTTTTATTTTTTTTATTTTTTTTACATTTTCCTATGTCAAAAATTTTACGAGGATTCCAAAAATGTATTCCTTTTTCGCTGTAGCTATTGTAGTTTTTGAGATATATATATATATATATATATATATATTTTTTTTTTTTTTTTTTTTTTACATTTTCTGGCACTTTGCAATTCAGCAATGTATTTCCGTTTTACTGTAGCATTAATAGGTTTTTAAGATACATATGACTGCTAATCCAGACGCTGACCTAAGTTATATACCGATAAATACCCAGAAAAATGTGATTTTTTTTTCAAAAATTATTTGTGACGGTAACTTTTTTATTATTAATACGATCTTCACGAAATTTTGATACATATATAGTTAGGAGATATACCGTTTTATCTAGGAAATTATATATATATAGTATAGTATATATATATATATATATATATATATATAATATATATATATATATATATATATATATATATATATATATATATATATTTTTTATATATTCTATATATATATATATGTATATATATCCGCAGAGGTTAGCAAAAATATTTGGCTAACTTTGGGGTATATATATATATATATATATATATATATATATATATATATATATTATATATATTATATATATATTTATATATATATATATATATATATATATATATATATATATATATATATTGGGGTTTTAGTTATACAGATATATATATATATATATATATATAGTTCCATTTTTTAGTTTTTGTACATAGGTAAATTTTCCAAATTCTTTTGCGATTCCGATGAGTCGAGAAGAGCCTTAACCCATTTTTAATGAACAATTCTTTGATCACTCACTGAAATGATTCATTCAAAAAGAATCGTTTGTCTTTGAACTGCCCACATCTACTGCAGACTGAGTGTTTCTCTATCACTTACACTACTTATAACCCATTAATTTTATCATTTTTGCTACTTTCCCTTTTTCCAAAGGCAGAAAATTCTAAAACATTTGTGTCTACCATGACAAAGATAGTAATAGCGAAGAGAGAAAAACAGAAAATGCAAAGAGTTTCAAGATAATTAAGCGTAAAGATTTCTCTACAAGTGGCTTTGTTTCGGCACCTGAAAAACAAAAACCCTAGTATGTAGGGCGGCAGCAGAAAGTTTTACTCTATAATGATCTAGAGAGGAAGAATCTAAAGCGAATTCTTCAAAATTTTCATTAGTACTCTTTCTCATCCAATATAACCGAGTTTCATTTTGAAAGATATGGAAGAAGAAAACGTTGCTAAACTCGCAGCTCTAAATAGATTTATTATCAGTGCTATGCGTAATTGAAAATTTATTAAACAAGTCTTTAGCGATATTCAGTTACTCTTTCCAAAAACACCCAAGTCTTGTTACGCAAATGGTGTACAGTATATATAAACAATACGATAATTTAAAAAAAAAAAGTTATGAAAGAATTTTGGATCTATCTTCAAATAACGGCTGGAGATTTATCTTTTCTCTAGGTGTGTATTGACCATTAAATAAACTCTTTTTAAAATATTATTGTTCATCAATATAAAAATAAGTTTTTGTAATCCAAACTGCACTTTCCAGCATACTAGCCTATTGAAAAATTAATTGAAAAATGCAAAAAAAAAAAAAAAAAAAAAAAAATCAAATTAAATTTATAAATAGAGAACAACATTAGTGCATATGTGACGATATTCTCCTTTTAATTTGTTAAATTTGGAAAATTTTGTTGCGAGCATCATCAGTGTTGTGCACTCAGTATTCATCTAGCTGTGTGTGATGTCCTTTACAAGAAAGTGAAGAAACAGACTAACAGTCTTTTATTTGAGGTAGAGTCAAATGAAGATGCTGAAGATAATCTAGAAGAGGAGAAAACAGAAGATTTCCAGTCATATGTAAGCGTCGAACACAATATAGATAATGAGCGAGCGAGTAGCATCAGAAATAATCGATCCCTGTTATAGTTAGCATAACCATACCATTACTGAAGTAAGAAAGATTGTGTTCATGTTTCGCAAGTCACCCTTGAAGAATGATAATCTTCAAAGTTACATTAAATTCGCACACATTTCTCGAAAGAATGAACTTGATACTGGATTTTAATTTTAGATATAATAGCTGATAGCTATGATAGAACGATTCTTGGAGACAAATTTAAGACCATTTATTGAAAAAGAGGTATATAAAAACTGGAGTCAAGTTCAGTAAAGTTTAAGAGTCAGAGTGGCATGGGTTTTCCAAACGTCTAATTAGCAACTGGAAAACGAATGATAAAATCTCTTGTTAATACATAACATCTATATTTTTCGTCTGATTCATCAGAATCTAAGAAAGTAAAAGAAGCTGACAGTCAGAATTAGAAGACACTCTCTCAGAAATTGGAGAGTGCAGTAAAAGCAAACTGAATGAGATGTTAATAGCAGTGCTCAATCACAAACCTAATCAATAGCAAGCAATTTCCTAAAGGAGTTTACCTATTTGATACAACTGGTAAAAGAACAGTTAGCATTAAGTAAAATATGAGTATACTGGAGTCTATACCTACAATTAGCAGAGAAACAGAGAGAGCATTCTCAGCTGCAGGACTCTTGGTGACCAAACTAAAAGCTCGGCTGAGTAATGATAATGTTAATTGTTTATGTTTCTTACGCTCATATTATAAAACAATAGGTTTTTAAATGCAAATTTTTTGATTGAATTTTAAGTTTTTACGAGCAACTTTATTTTTTACACGAAAATTATTATTATTTTTTTTACTTAATTATATGCATTGATGGAAATGTCTAAATAAATTCAGTATGAAATCTTTATAAATTTTTGTAGTAAATTGTTTTTCAAAGTATGAAAAAATTTAGTTCAAAAAAAATATTCTGGAATATCTCTGGATCCAGGAGAAGGACATTTTATCCCAGAATTCGGGGATAGGCAAAATGACTCAAAACTTCAGTAACTAATACAAACTAAAGGTACCATGTACTCTCTACGCATAATTATAGCAAATTTATCAGAAGCTTTTTCATGATCCGCTTTCTTTACTGAAATGAATCAATTTCATAAAATCATTTCAATATTTTACAAATACTGTATCTTAAAGAGTATTGTAAATTTTTTGTATATGTCTGAGGGGAATTTTGCCCCTTTTCAAAAATATTTCATACCTTTTTCCGAAAATCTTCGTAAGCTAAAAACCAAAAGGAAATTTTTTTATAAATCTTGACACAATTCTTACGTATAAATAGATAAATAGGCAGACAAAGCTTCATTAAAATTCATATTAGAAATTGGAAACTGCTTGCTGATAAACGTTCAAAAAACTTTTAAAAATCGGTTTACAGAAAGTTGCAAAAAAAAAAAACAACAAAAAAAAAAAAAACATTGTAATCACAAAGGGTTTTCAAAATCTATGATTACATTTAAAACCCACACTAAATTCATGCATTTTAGTGAGGAAACTATAGGAAATCTCAAATATTAAATATTTTATGAAAAAAGTTCAAAAGAGATCCCCGCTAAAATCCAAATTAATAGGAGAATTTTAAAAATTCTTTCGAGAATCAAGCAAATGTTAATAATTTAAAATATGTTTACTTCTTGAAAATTGAAAAGATGAAATTTTTCGCGTATATGGTTAATTTGATTTTTTAGAAATAGGTTTTCAGAAAAGTTCAAAAGCGGTTTGCGAAGTCTCATTACCCCTTTATAGCCACACTAAATACCCGTATTTTAACTTAGAAACGATGAAAAACTTTGAAAATTAAATATAATTTTTATGGAAAAATAAAAATGAATAGAAGAATCTTAAAAATTTTATAAAAAATGAAAAGTAGTATGCTAATTTCTACTCTTCAAAATAGTTTTGTATTTGAAAATTGATTCATAAAAAAATCTCAGAGTCTTAGAGTGGTTAAGGAAACGGGAGAGTCACATTCGTTGTATTCGTCTGCAAATCTCCGAAAAACACGAGCGTTTTCTCTCTTGCTCCCGTTTTCATTAACTACAACCATCAGGTTACTGCACACCTTGACCTCCCGAGCCTCCTTTCATAACAAACTGTACTCAAGTAGAATGAGATTCCATCATAAACGAGCTTCTCTCTCCTTCACCAAAAAATATATTAAAAAATCCAAGGAGATAATATGTGGAATTTTGTAACAGTTTTAAAAAGATGGTTAAATATACAGTAGTTATTCAACTGGTAGAGAGAGAAGTATTTTTAACAACTAAATAATTCATATGGGGCATTATAAGGCAACGAAGAACCTCCTCCAGTCAGCATATACAGATCCGTAGCTAAATTTTTTTTCGGGGGGGGGGGAAGTTGAGATTAAGAAATATATATATATATATTTAATAATATATATAATATATATATATTATATATAAGTATATATATATAATATATATATATATATATATATATTATATTATATATAATATATATATATATATATATATACACTTGAATAAAAGGGAATGAAATAATTAAATAAATACATTTTAAAGTTATTGACAGCAATTTAAAATACAAATAAAGATATATTATATATATATAATATACTATATATATATATAAATAATAATTATATATAGTATATATATATCATATATATATATATATATATATATATATATTATATTATTATTATATATATATATATATATATGAAAAATGTTATTCTGAGCCTATTAACAGTGAAATGATTGATAACTTCCGTTTATATTGTGTAGCTGTTAGTCTTCCCTCCCATGTGGAATTGAGAAAATATGCTTTGAGTCTTTTCAGAGGAAACAAATATGTAGAGTGTAGGTTGTGAGTGAGATAGATGCTAAAATCCTTAACAGTCCATTGCACTTGTGTATATCAAGTTTTTTTTATACAAAAGTTGTAAAATTTTTAATAGATATCGATGGAATCATTTTACTAAGATTGACAAGTATGGATTTGTGTCTCACCAACTTGCTCTCTAACTGGTTTGAAAAATCATCAAGAAAAGGAAGTGTAATTGCTTTATTTCATTTCGTATTACATTGATTCTGACTCTGGGCGTATTCATTTCCTCATTAACAGAAAGCAGAATTTCTGTTGCAACTTTGAAACTTCCACAATGCTTGAAAAGTTTTCATCGATTTTTGAGTGAAAGTTTTTCAAAACGAACATCACATTTTCAGTATGTTGAAGAACAGTTGCCGTCACTAATGATGAAGACTGCAATGTAGTACATAATGCAAAAGTGAATTAGAATAAAGTTGAAATCATAATTAAGCTTATGACCTATTCGTTCGTTATTACATATCCCAAAAGATTTTAGAATTTTTAGGAAGATTTAACATCTTCATCCATCTCAAACTCCTCGAAGCTTCAATAGTTACTTTAAAAACTTCTCTAAATCGTAACAATCTACCATAACTTTCCACCCACCTTGTTTCGCATATTCGTATTAGTTTTGACCATTTTTTCTCCGGGAAAATCTTCCCTATTTTTTTCTCTTAAAATATCTCCTTTTGTGCATTCAAAAGCCATTAAACCTAAGAAATTTTCATGAACTACAAATAGGTTTTGTTCATTTATGTTAATATATAATCTTAATTTGCTTTGATTATTATTTTTATTATCCTTATAAATTAAATTAGGAAACGAAAACATTAAAAAAAATTTGATAGGTTAAATAATTTCGGGGGGTTCAGTATATATATATATATATATATATATATATATATATAATATATAGTATATATATATGTCAGCAGCGATATATATATATATATATATATATATATATATATATATATATATATAATAATATTATATTATATATTATAAATATATATCCGTATATATATATACCGTATTATATATATATATATATATCATATATATAATATATATATATATATTATTATATATATATATATATATATATATAATATATATATATTATATTATAATTTATATATATATATATATACTATATGGGCTATTTATAAGATGTTGACGTCAGGAACGAAGATCAATGAAAAATCTTAAAATAATTTCTATGAGTTTAGGGTAAATACATTAGTAAATACTGGATTTTCAAATGTAATTTAATTAATATTAACAGAAATGAAAAAGAATATTGCCTATATACTTTTTGTTTTGTGCTTTAACACCTATACAATGAATAAGCTTAGCTATTTATTTCAGTTTAAAAAATTTTTTGGATGAATGTAGTAAAGTTTTAATAAATTACTTATTTATAATTAAATTGATATTTTATATTTTTATATATTTTATTTTTTAGATCCGGGGTGGGGGCCTTCGCCCCCCCCCTCTATATCATCCTCTACGTCCCCCGCTAAAGCAGGGTGCCCCCGCTCGACTATGCTCGCGTCCTTGGTGGATTTTTTTTAAAATAAAAAACTCTAGAAATAAATAAAGTAAAATCGGGAAAATAAAAGAAGAATAACAAAAAAAGAACTTAGAAAAAAATCAAATTCATATTAGAGTTTAATAATAATAATAATACATAATAATGAATAATAATCAAAAATAATAATAATATATAATAATGAATAATATTAATTAAAATTAATAATAATAATAATAATAAATAATATATAATTATAATACTAATAATAATTGTTAATTTCTTAATAATGTCATATTACTAGAAACATTTAATAATTTTTCATAAATAAATTTACCTAATAAATATTAAATTCATCAGATATATGCAAATAACGCTAATAATTTTTTTAATAGAATTGCCACAATAAAAGAAATAGTACTCGAATTCGTTGTTTTTTCTTATACTGTATAATGAATATATTGTAAATACATCATCATACTATATATATATAATATATATTATATATATATATATAATATATATTATATTATATAAATATATACTATATATATATATATATAATATATATATATATATAGTAATATATATATAATAATATTATATATATATATTATATATGAACGTTAGTCTTTTGGAGCAGAGCATTTTCACAGAAAATGAATATATTTCTTTCAAGCCTTGCAAAAAATTCGTAATAGAATAGAACAAAAAAGATTAAAATCATAATAGTTTGATAATAGATACACTGATAGCATACAGAATGCTTTTAGTTGTAACTAACTAATCACTGGTGAATAAAATAATTTATTTTATTTTGACTATATCAGCCGTTTTATAATTTGTACTTGCTCAAAATAATGTTTTTTCACAGTTTGTTTAAAGATAAATAATTAAATATTCCCTTTTATTATTAAAAAAAATATATTCTCGATTCATTTAAATAACTAATCTTTTTTTATTTATTTTTTAATATATTAGTTTTATGACTATGGTATTTGCAATATAAAATATACTCACTATATACTACCTAGGTTACTTTGTATCTATGTGAATGTGCGTATATATAATATATATATATATATATATATATGGGGTAATGGAATTATTTTATATATATATTATTAGTATATTATTATACTCACGTGAGATGAGAGTATCTAATATATAGTATTTATTTTAGCTAGTAGGAAGGGGATTTCCGCATGCTAAAACCCCCTTCGAACATCTTCGGGCACCTTATGACAGGTGGGGTGGGACCTTTTACTGACGCTTTGACTCTTTTTTGGGAGCATTTTTTTACTGACCTTGTGACCTTTTAGGCCTTTACCTTTTTGGGTAACTCCTTACCATTTTTTTCGAACTCAAAGCATAAGTGGACTCGCCTCTCTCAGTGGGATAGATTTTGTGGGCCAGCGGAATGTATTTTTTGAGACCTATTTTTTGAGACCCTAATTTTTTGAGTAACCCTAATTTTTTGAGAAACCCTAATTTTTTTGAGACTCCTAATTTTTTGGCAACTTAATTTTTAGCAATCCCTAATTTTGTGTGAATGAGCACATTCATAATTTTTGTGGCAAACTTCTGAAGAAGGGTTTCGTCCAAACGGTTGCGTAGCATAACGTTAGGTACGATATTGTCCCTATTTTATCGGCCCGACAGTAAATTTTTGAACCAATATTGGAGGTCATTTTATGCACACGGTAATTTTTTTGGATACCCTTTGTGGATCTTCGTGGGTATTTTTGCCAGTTAATTTTATTGGTTATCCACACTATTGGTCTATACGCACCACGTGAGTCAATATTGTGGGAACAAGATTAATTAGTGTTTGGACTCCGCTTTGGTATTGCACCATTTGGGTTCCCTTCTTATTCGCGAGACGTGTAATTTTTTGTCTTGCGTTTTAGGGGGCTCTAATGACCCCTATTATGGTTGATGTCTTATATAACTTAGGTTGTGACACGAGGATAATTATGGTTAACCATTGCCAATATAGCATGGTCAGATTTGACCAAGCGAGGTATATTTTGGTCCATTCTTTAGAGGACTTAGCATTGTTTTGTTGATGTCTTACCTTAGTTTACATGATATTGTCGACGCTTGTGTGAATAACATGTCATGGGTCAATTTTGACCACAGCGCTTAACTTGATGGCTTTGATGGTGCCCAATCACCGTAAGAAGTACTGATATGTTTTAGTTAGTGTTCTATGAGTATTAAGATGATGCAGGTGAGTAGCCAGGTAGTGCACAAGTGATGCCAAATGAGTGGGCATGAGTGCACGTGAGTCATGAGGGAAAGTGAGTGCATATAGGTGGGCCAAACTGAGTGCACATGTACAGGGGAGCCATGGAGCCATTTTTTACAGGACGGATTGTTCTAGGCGTGCCCTGGAGCCCGAATAGCCCCTATCTGGGTATCTACCTAGGTAAATAAGTGTGGAATCGATTGGTGTATATTATGGTTAGGTTGCTAGAGGAATGCTTCCTATATAGTTATTTTTCTACCACTTACTAGCTATAATATATAATTAATATATTATATTAGTATATATATATATATTATGGTAGGTTGGTTCGTACCATCCTAATATATTATATAGGTATTATACTAATAAGGTATATACTTCTTGCGAGCACGCCTAACACACTACACTCTGAACTTATACACCATTCACTATGACAATTATAAACACTAGGACACACACTATGACACTTATAGCACTTACACTCTCCATAGACACTACACTAGCCTTATATATCAATTACAGCTCAACCCAACACACAGATAGACTACACTCGACCATCTAGATATTTTAATGCTAAACTCTGTCTTGATGCTCAGATAATGCTATTTTACAACTTTGATGCACCAACTTTGATGGTCTCTGCTTTGATGACTCATCTTTGATGGTCATTTTGATACACTTATAATTGATGATTCATCTTGATGATCATCTTTTTGTTACTCTAGATCATAGCTGCCCCCAACGGCACGCGCAATCGATCCCACCCAGCGCGACAGGCCCACGACGCCGCACCGCGGTGCCACCCGCCGCGCCCCCTCGCGCCGCGTGCCGCTGGCAGGCGCTATTTCCCGAGTACCCGCGGCGTGCGCCGCAGGTGCTGTATTTCGCCCGGTAACCCCCCCCGCCCGCCCGTGCGCCCGAGGCGCCATATTCCGCGCGAACGAAAATACTGATATCATGTAGACTATTACGAAAGATTTCTTCACAAATATACTATGAGTCATATTTTATATTTCATACTTAAACATTTTTATTAATAAACATTTTTCGCGACGTCTACAACTGTAACGCTCATGTAGCGCACTACCTATTTATTTAACCACATATATTCTACTTACATTATTTTTACTTAATCCGCACTTTTACTTAACTGACTCACTCTTTTAAATTTTTATAAAATTTTTAAAAATTGTAATGTAGAAGAAAAGATCCAGAGTGTCTGATATAGAATCATTTTAATTTTTAAATTACAATGGTACGAAATTTTATTAAAAAACCAATAATCTATTTACCAATAGCGTAAAGCGAAGATAATCAAGTAAACAATCGAGTGTTATTACTACACCTAGGGATTAGTATGCCTTTGTTTTTACTGCTTACTGGGCTTTAACTATCTCTGCTTTACTGCTTATAACGTCCTGCTTTTCCTTGCTTTACTCTTCTGCATTTCAGACCTAGGCTTAACTCTCTGCTTTAACTGACTTTAACCTCATATACTAGTGTCACATACCTTAAAGCAGTAACAATCAAATAATAGAGGGGGTGTTACTAAACGCCAGAGGGGACTTAGCTTCGATCTTTTTGTATATTCGGATGGCTAATTAATGGCTTATAACGTCATAGTTTACAGCGTGCTTTAAACTTTCTGCTATTACTGATAGATAATATATGAACATTTCTGCATCTTGCTGCTATAATTCATAGTTTACTTTCGCTCTGTAGACGTCTGATAGTGTTTTTAATACTGGTTGAGCTGAGATCTATTTTAAAGATAGGTAAAGACATTAATTACTAGGTCAGTGAAGAAGAGGTAGGTGAAAATCATGTTAGAGGTGTTACCAATAGGGGGGACCATTTAGGGAAGAACATAGGGGAGGTTCTGTGATGGCCTTATAGTTTTTAACTTAACTGCTTTTTACTGCTTACTTCTGATGTTTTTTAACATACCTGTAGGGCAGCCGCTTTTGCTTAAATTTCTGCTTTTAGGGATAGAATACTCATCGGTGTTATAGCTGGGCCGGGTTTTCTGCTATGCTCCTGGCTTTAACTTTTCCGTGCTTTATTGGATGTAAACTTTTCTGATTTTCTGTTCGTTAACTTTCTATTAATTTATTACCTTAGTAATTATATTCCATTGTTAAGTTTTTAATAATCTATTTTTATTTTCTAGTTTGTTTTTTTAATATTGTTTCTTTTTATTATTTTTAATTATCTTATCTCTCTTAATTTCTTCATAGTGTTATGGAGTTTCTCACATATGTGTCACTTAATTATTTTTTATTTTCTTCTTGATTTTCCTTTAGTTTTATTTGTTATGTTGTGTTATTTTTATTAAACTTTTATATATATCTATTCTTCTTACTCTTTGCGGTTTAAAACGTCTTGTTGATCGTAGGTGCTTATCTTGACTTTATTATGTTCAGCTTTTTATTTTTTATTGTCTTTTTAACATTTTTAATTCTTTTATTTTTATTCACTCTATTATTTTTAATACTAATTTTCGAAAACATAATTTCTAAAATTTTCTTATAAACGCTGCTTGTTATTTCTGTTTTTATTTTAAAGGTCAAGAATAATGGACAAATGGTAGATTTTAGTGTTCTTTTATTTTTTATTATTACTTTTCATTTGGTTTCTTTTATTTCTTTTTTTATTTTTATTTTTATTTATTTTACTTTTTATCGTTAATAGTAATTTATTTTTGTTTTAAAATCAAAGTCTTTTTTATCGTTTTGTTATTTCTTTAATTATCGTTTTTTGATTTTTATTTTTTTAATCTATTTACTTAGTGCTCTTGCATTTGGCTTTTCTTTTGTTCATTATTATTTTCATTAACATGGTTTTTTAACACACACACACACACACACATACATCCCAAAATATTAACAAATCTTTTCTGTAACAATAAATCCATTATCATATTATTTTAATTGTTATTTCTTCCTTAAAAATACACTTTTTACAACTTTTGATCTATCACTTCACATTAATGAGATCTTTTACACACAATTTCACTATGACACTTATACATTTAACCTTGATAGACTCACTATACTAAGAAGTATGCGTTTTTTACACTTAACGTATTACAATGCCTTTTGTGCAGACATGTTCCTTCACAACACACACAACACCTTGAAACACCCACACAAAATTTTTCATCATCATATGGAGATACTCGATCATTTCACTGATTTTAACTTACAATACCCTCACTACACAGTATTTAAAAGCTTACCACACGCCAGAATTTACTTACACTAGTTAGATCAGGTAAATCCACAGTTACAATGACTTTACGTTACACTACTCATGCCCAGACTTCTACCTTCACATTCACGTCCATACCACCCCTTCCATGACAAGATACTTAACTTACATCATCCAAATTTGGATACTCAAGATATGATTTACTTTACTACAAGTCACCACTCTTATTTTGGATCTTTTTGGGTCTTTGCACAATACGTATTCGGACGCACCAACATCTTATTGTTGATTTCCAGTTCAACATTCACAATTTTCACACCACTCACCCATTGTTCACGATAACTCAAATCACAACCCACAACAGACAACAAAAACCCACATCAACTTCACGCACACTCGCTTATGCTTTCACGGCTAATTTCTGAAAACATTCTTATTTTTTTGCTGAGAAACCTTCATTTATTTAGTTGACTCTATTCCTTAATTAATTTCAAGTTTTTTTAATATTTGAACTGATTATATAGAACAAGACGTGTGTGATAACTTTTTTGTTTTTCTTTTAATTTCAGCAAGAAGTTCAACATCGCCTAATACACCGATTATCTAAAAAATGCTACCAAATTTGCAACTAAACACCATATATTTCTACGTAGCTCTAAATGCAATAAATCAGTTATAAGGCTCAGTCCCTGAGCACCTCAGACATCTTCCTTGGCTAAGGGCTCACCAATGCTATGCGCGTTATGTTCTATTGACTTACTGTCTATCTTAACATGTTTATATTATTATTAAATCATTATTTATAGTCTTAATTATTTAAAAATAAGCAATTATTTCCACTTACATTTATAAGTGAGTGGTGGTGTTAACTATATAAAAATAATTTCTCAAAAATTAATTATGAAAGTAGGTATTTTCTTTATTATTATTATTATTAATATTAGACTATCATTGTTAGTTTTTTTATTTTTAAACCGTAAAATATATGTTATTAAAATTTTCTTCTATCTATTGTAATATATCAATTAAACCAAAATATTGGCTGAAAACATACTTAAGATAACCGAACAACATTGACAAACATCTACTGTAAAATAGTGTTGTCAGGATAATCCTTTTTTTGTATCTTTCCGGCGGGGCGATTTAGAAAATCCGCTAATTCCAGGGTTCAAATATATTTTCAAATACTGACCTTCTTTTCTGTCTAAAAATCGCTGGTGCATATAAACCACTCACCTTGCTCTTCTATAGGAAAGTGTTTACAACAGAGTGTGAGCTTTCTTTTTAAGTATCCCTTTTTTAATCTAAAAGGCCCTAATCATACCAGTAGTCAAAGGTATTTCCAGTATAGACTAGAATCAATTAAAAATTATGTTAATATTTTATTTTATAAATATATTGTCAGACTGCAAACATGCTGGACTGGGTTCAAGCATCCTTTAAATCAGGTAAGAACATGAAATGGCCTCTTCTACCTTTCTTTCCTTGTGAGTGGCCAGGAGTACCTTACCCTTATCCTCTAATCATGACCCTCGTATGTGCATTGGGTCGAGAATCTATTCTTTAATCCGCTTTTTCTTGATTTTAACGCCTATCGATAAAAATAGATATATATATATAATAATATGCCTAACTCGCTTATCTGCTTGATTGGTGAAAATTATACTCGTGAGGATGCTGTGGTCTTTATGACCTCCAAACTCTATTGTTAAAAATACATACTACGATGTGTGTGTGGCCGACAGCGGTGACACCAATATGCTTAAAGGATGGGACGAGCAGCAAAATGAGGTCTCCTGCGTAGCTAGGCTGTGTCTGTTCGGGATGCACTCATCGTCGTGGTCGTGATTGTCGATGGTACGGAATAGTAGGAAAAGTGCGTTCTTACTTTTTCATCTGTAGAGGTGGCTCGATGTAATGCCAGACCGTTGGCATCGACACGCGGGCACCTACTAAACCACTACAGTAACTCTCTTAGGACGTGAGCATATACAAAGAGTCGAGAGTGAGTGTAGACTGATTCCACGTGCGTGCTCTAAGATGCCAGGAAAGCAGGGTTTTCATTCGTAGCTCTAAGTGTGCAAAAACCGACGCTATGACATTTTTGAATTTAATCTCTCAAGTATAGACGTGAACTCGTCAAAAAGTTGTGCTCGTTTTGTCCTTTGGGTAGTGACGTATGAAGATGCGGTTGGTCCCTGGCACGGCGTAGAAGCTATGACACTACACCTTGGTTTTTTTTTTATCTTATTATCAACAGCGAATAGCCAAGCGATATTTCTCGTGTGGATAATCAGTCAATAGAGCTTATGTATACTAGAGCACACACGAGGAGTGCTTACAGCGCCATCGGAATCACAGCTCTCTAAGACACTTCATAAGCTTCAAGTC
Source organism: Trachelipus rathkii (assembly GCA_015478945.1). Classification (NCBI taxonomy): domain Eukaryota; kingdom Metazoa; phylum Arthropoda; class Malacostraca; order Isopoda; family Trachelipodidae; genus Trachelipus; species Trachelipus rathkii. Next base: position 50,396 of record JABUQX010092139.1, on the reverse strand, counting down.
ATGGCGACTGGTCCGAAGAGTGTTATTAAATCACATGCGGGAGCGTGCGATAAGCAACTTTACTCTATCGCATTTTCATTACAATCAAGTCAAAATCGATAATCAGGGTTTCGGAATTTAGATTATTCTGGGGGCTGAAATAATTGGTCAGGAGTATTCTTGAACCTAACATCATTTGGATTCTCATTTTCAGGCCTATGCGCAGTGAAATTCATATGATTAGAGGTACGTCTTAGCGCGCATGTGATATTTACACGCTTGAAGAAGACATATGTGTTATCTAACATTACGTAACCGTAATCATCTACTGTTATCAGGCGTCTAGCAGAACTCACTACCGCATATTTAAAGAAAGACGCCTTGGATGTGACCTCCTGATAGCCGTTTTATCATTTCGTTGTAAACATGACGCTTTCCTAAGTTCTCTATTAGACGTTGGTACAGCAAACATTTTCATTTTATTCTTTATCTGTAGATTAAACTATTGGTCATATGAAAGTATTTGATGCAGGGTGTACTCAGAATGTAATATACTACATAATGATACTCTGAACCGGGAATTTTTACGTAATGTGTTTAAACCTTGAATAGGTATTCACTAGGAGACACGACACTATATTCATCGTATGCTAAATATAGATGAATCTGGCATATTTGCAATAAGATTTTAGAAGAATTTGTATTAAAATAAAATATAAAACTTATATGAAAAATGTATGTGGTAGTGTTATACTATACATAATATTCCATGTCATATATCTTTATTGTTTAACCCTTACATATAAAATCATTGGTCATGATATTTTACATCACTCTTTGTAATATATTTGTTATCCTTATAGTATATATTACTACTAGTGTGATACGTACTATATATATACGATTTTATATATATTCTATATATTTATATATATAAGTTGCGGTTTATGGTCAGTTTTATAGAAGATAAATAATCACTCATGTATATTAGCTGAGTTCGCAAGTTGAGACGTGCGTATAACTTAAATTAGTTATGGGGACTGTAGTCGCTCACCAGATTTATAATACGACGCTGACTGGTGTGACTCGTTGCCATTTATATATATATTATTAATATTATTATATATTATATATACTCATATATAATTATAGTTAATACCCTCATTATATATATAAATTATATATATATAAATCATTGTAAGTTAATGATTATTAATTTATTTATATGTAAAGTTTTACTATCATTTATTTTTAACTTTCTTAAAAATTATTATTATTTACATGTATGTTAAGAGTTTAAATAATCGATGAATTTGAGTTAGGAGACATGTAAAATACTAAATATCTACACCACTAGCTGTAAAATAACAAAAAAAACGATCTAGGAATATAATTACTAACATCGTCAGTGACCAATTTTACACATACGAGTCCATGATTTAGAGATCAGGGATGTAGACTTTATCACGTGGCTCCCGAGCAGAAGCGCGCGCTCACTCTCGCACATGCGACAGGTGCTAAACTGCATCTCCTCTTTCTTCACCTCCATGAACTACAATGGTGTGTGACCTCACGCGATCCCTAGCAAATGTTTTGTCAGTTTCGAAATATATTTTATAGTGGGAAGTAATAATACATTGATTCTCACGGATTCTTGTCTATCGGCTAGGAAATTACGGGTTTTGTGGGAACCTGGAGGTATTGTGGAGGCCTGAATCAGCACTGCGGATAACAACCAAAGGCTTATCACGTTGGAATTTACAGACTATTTAAAGGCTATTTTAAGACTTTATTTCGCAACCACAATTTTACAGAAAAAGTCAGTTTTGAAATATATTTTTGAAACTGGAATTAGTCTATTGAATCGGCCGCCGGGATACAAAAAAGGTGATTATTCCTAACATTGACGCATTTATAACAGAGAGAGGCTCAGTTTCGTTTTGTAACGGGTGGGCGGGGTTGTTGTGTTTTCTCTAGTGGATCTTAAAAAAGATGTTACATAATAATTAATAATAATAAATAATCAATAATGATAATTAAAATCATAATAGATAGATAATAATGATATCGATAACTAGATGAATATTAAATAAATCAATTACACAATTATTTAAAAATCTTATTGAAATATTTTTTTAGATATAGAGATAAAATGTATAGTGATATAGGTTGTTATTCATTTAATAAAAAACTTTAGAAATGATTTTTTTTAATCAAATACATGTTATTGTTAGCAAGTAGTAATAGAACATGAACAGCGCGGAAATAGCTTGGTGGGTAAGAGGGGTGCTCAGGGGCTTGACTTTACTTATGTCTTACTGGATGATTTGATATTAAGGTAAGTAAATAACTATGTTTTAATTAAATTTCTCACATTCATAAAGATTGCAAAAAGTTATTTTAACTTGATAGTAATATAAATTTATAAACAAAAAGTATTACAGTTTTCTAATAATTCTTTCTTCTTCTTTCGTTCAAAGTTATAAAAGAACTTTGTAATAATTTAAAGGTTATATTTAAAGGTATATAATGTACGTGCTACACTTAAACATCAAAATGTTTTATATATATACATTCTACGTTATATGTGGTAAGTTGAGTGTGTCAGTGTGTGTGGGTGGTGTGTGTGTGTGTCTGCGTGTGTAGTGTGTGTGTGTGTGTGTGTGTGTGTGTGTGTGTGTTGTGACTGATAGGTACAGTAAATCTGTGGTGAGGTCAACGTAACCTCTTCGTCAGTCTGTGACTTGATAAGTAAATCTGCTGTGTGAGCTGTAAGTAAATGCTGTGTGAAGTGTAAGTAAATCTGGCAGTGTTGTAAGTAATCTGTGTGTGAGTGTAAGAAAATCTGTGTGTGTGATGCTGTGTGTGTGTGGTGTGTGTGTGTGTGTCTGTTGTATGTGCAAGAGAATAAAGCGCTAGAAAGGTAAGTTGTCATAGTGAAATAGTGTGTTATAAGTTGTCATAGTGAATGTGTGTACTAAATATATGTGTGGTGTGTGTGTGGTGTGTGTGTGGTGTGTGTGTGTGTGTTCTAAATAATAATACACAATAAGCATGAAGTAAATAATGAAGTAAATAACACTCAAGTATAATATATAAAAATAAAATAAAAAAGAATAAACGAAATAAAAAAAAAGTATTAAATAAAATAAAATATTAATAAAGTAAATAATAAAAATAAATAAAATGAATATAGAAGGAATAAAAATAAAAAGGATTAAAACAAACCTACAAATTTACTTCAAGAAAATAATAAAAATAAAATAAAAAGAGTAAAAGAATAAAATAGAAAGTTATAGAAAAAGATTCATTGAAAGGAAGTAATACGTGTGCCAAATAATAAATAATTAAAGAATAAACTAAAAAGTATTGAACCTTTTAAGAAGGATAAGATATTAAAGTTAAAATAATTAAATCAAAATAAAAGAATTAATAAGAAGGAGATAAAAAGTATTTAATACTACAAAATAAAAAAGTAAATATATAAATTAAAAAAATAAAAGAAAAAATCATTTAAAAATAAAAAATAGAAATAATATTTAATAAGAAATATAAAGAAAAGCAAAAGCTATAATTAATATACTGAGTTAAAACAGTAAAGCAGAAAGTTAAAGCCGTAAAGCAGAAAAGTTTTAAAGCAGTAAGCAGAAAGTTAAAACAACAGTAAAGCAAAAAGTTAAAGGCAGTAAAACATGAGTTTAAAGCAGTAAAGTCAGTAAAACAAAAGCATACTAATCCTTTAGGTGTTAGGTAATCACTCATGATCTATATGAATTTACTGACTTACTGCTTTAAGCGTAATCGTAATCAGTTCTAATAAATATAAATGAGTTAATAGCAGTAAACATATGATTAAGCAGTAAAACATGAAGTTTAACCAGCAGTTAAAGCAGAAAAGTTAAAAAAGCATGCTAAAGCAGAAGTTAAAGCCACGTTAAAACATGATAAATGCAGTAAAGCAGTAAACGACACAAAGGCATACTACATCCCCCCTTCCTTTGTGTGTGGTTCCCCTCTATTGTATTTCTGATTACTCTGTTTGCTCTTCTAAGTTGGTTATGATGTGTCACTCAGTAGTTAAATCGCCAAGTAAAGCAGAAAGATGTTAGAGTATAGTATGGCCAGCTACAGGACACGAGACGTTATAAGAGCGATGGTGAAAAGTACGCAGTATTACTTGTTTTTGGCTCAAGATCGAAGCGATATGAATCACAGCAGCGTAAAGCAAGAGTTAAAGCACAGTTAATTGCAGTAAAAATATATAGGCATAGTGATGTGCTGGGCGCGTGTCTTTGTTTAGGATAATGATCCGCTGAATATAGTCTTGTTTTTAATAAGAGTGGAGAATGTGATTGGTGGACAATTAGGCAGCTGGACTGTAGCATACTAACTTATGCGTTGTTATAGATTGTTGAACGTAAAGTGACTCGAGTTGTTTCCTCTATAAGTGTGAGCGGTATTTTCATAGAGTGTGTTATCACAGCGGAAAGTAATAAATGATAAGTTGAGCGTGTAGGGGGTGTAACGTTACACTGTCGTGAATGTGGTTCTCGCTTCTTTAATACAATTTTTAAAATAATTTATATAATTAAAAAGTATTGGTAAAAAGTATTTTTTTAATAAATCATGTTAATAAATATATGTGTTAAATAATAGGTATGTAATGAGTTACAGTTTTATGTTTTAGAAAAATGTGTTTTATGTTGTAAATGTTTTAAAGTTATGAAAATAGAAAATGTAAATGTTTCATATTTTAACGCAAAATGGAGATTATTTACTTAAATTTTCTTAAAATCAGTATAAATATCATTATTTTTTCGTATTTTCCGCCATTACCAATGAATCATTGTCGGGCCTGCGGGCGCAACGCGGCGGCGGTACCGCTCGAAACAGCACCTGCGTGCGCATACGCGTGCGGCCGGGTACGCGGAAATTTTTGCGCTTCTAGCGGCGCTTAGACGGCTCGTGCGGGCTGGGGGCCGCGGCGGGTCGCACTGCGGGTTCGGGGTCGTGGGCCTTCGCGCGGTGTGATCAGGCTTTTTTCAAAATAAAAAATAAATATATATAACTTGCATGTAACGCATAGTCCATACAAAGATGAATCACAGTCCTATACAGTGTAAACATATTGTGGTGCCATAAAGATGAGTTTCCTAGATGCACACCTCAATAATTTAGGTGCAGGCAGCTTATAATAGTTCGAGGGCATTAATTTATAGCTGAGTTGCCTCAAAGTTGAGGCATTAAAATATCGAGTGTGTGAAGTGTTAAGTGTAATCTGTGTGTGTGTGAGTCGTGACTCGCTCATATTGTATATGGGTCTAGTCGTAAACGTGTCTATGGAGCAGGTGTAAGTGCTTTATAGTGAAGTTGCTTATAAGTGTCCTCGTGTTTAATAATTCGTCATAGTGAATGTGTGTATAAGTGTCATAGTGGGTATGTGTGTAATAAAATAGTGTGAGTCATATATATATATATATATATATATATATATATATATATTATATATATATATATATGATTATATTATATATATAGTATCATTATATAAATTTATATAATATAATTCATGTAAGTAGTCCGAAACTAACGTATTAAGAAGTACAATAGATAACCCTTATTTAGCAACTTGTAATATTAACAAGTACCCGTGAATAGCCTTTGTAATATTCCAAAGTAGCCTGTGATTAGGGGAAATCAGGCTACTTCGGTGGCCTAAATCAGTCAGAGGGAGGCTATGAAAAGGCTTGAAAAAAGTGCGCCTCAGTTGGAAGCTATGGTTGGCACTCTGTTGGCACTTAACTGTGGGCACTACACGCTGTTGGCCCTAATTGGCACTCACTTGGCACTCTTGGCACTCAATATGGCATACTCATATATACTACAGCTTGGCACTTCCTCACGCCTCGCGCACTCTCCTACCCTCCCCGCTAACTGGCACCTACATCTTAATACTCAATAGAACACTATCTTCTATTCCTAGGATCTTCTTACGGTGATTGGGACACAATCATGAAAGCCAGCAAGTTAGCGTGGGTCAAAACAATGTGACCCGATGGTACTAATGGACAGGGACATCTTAAGGTCTGGAGTGTTAAGAAGGGTTTAAAAAGTTACATCTAAAAAGGGTAAGTCCCTAAAGGAAGGACATATGGGAAATAATTAACCTCTGTGGGATTCTATTTATTTACATGTGGTGAGATCTAATTGATGGCAGGTTAGAAGCCGAAAATATTACATGGTCTAAACAAAGGTAAAGACATCAAATAGGGCTCAGCCCCTAAAGGAAAGATCAAAATAACGTGGTGCAAAATTTTGACCCATGGTAATAGAACAAAGGTACCAAAAATTACCGTGGAGTACATAATTTGACCATGAGAAGAACTACTCAATAGGGGTAACCAAAAATTAACAGTGGGCCAAATATTGACGTACCACGGAAGATGCAAGAGGGTATTCCAAAAATTACCTGTGGGTGAACCGAAAAAACAATAAAAATCGGACGGGGGGAAACCCCAGTGGTCGAAACATGAATTGGGGGGCGTAAAATAGGGACAATACGTACAAGCGGTTGCTAAACGGCTGCAACCGTCTTGGGCGCAATTCGCCTTCTTCGAGGGTTGCCGAAAAAAATAATAGAATTTTTTTGTAGAGGGTTTGCCTATAAGTAAAAAGAATTAGTGTATTGCCTAAAAAGAATAACATTAAGGTTGCAATAAAATTAGGGTCTTCCCTAAAAAATTAGGGTTCTCAAAAAATTGAGGTTCTCAAAAAAGGAATGGGGTTGCCAAAAAAATCCGTGGGCCAAAAATGACCCATGGGAAGACGGAAGGGTTGGTCGAAAAAAAGGTCAACACGCCCAAAACGGTAAAGGCCCAATAAAGAGAGAGTCAAAAAAGGTCTAGGCTCAAAAAAGGTCAAGCGCAAAAAGAAGGTTTAAAAGGTCAAGGGCAGGAAAAAAATTGGGCTAAAAAAGATCAAGGTACAAAACAAGGGGCCAAAAAGATGGGTCAAGGTCAGGGTAGGTGGTGCGAGATATGCTGTAGCCATGTGCGAGTGGGTGGCCCTTAGCCTACCTATAATATCTATATAGATTATAGTGATATATTATACATAGTATAATAATATTAGTTAATCTTATATATGAAAATATTGTATAAATATCTATTACTATATAGCTATTTGTATTATGCTTATAATTCTTCCATCTTAGGTAATATATAATATTTTAGTACTCTATTCTCTTAAATATTGTCTCCAACATATAGTATAAGCTGTGTATGGATGATATTAGTGATGTTTCTATCATGTGACATACTATATATAGTATAGGTGGTGCGCATGATTTTGTATCATTATGTAAATGATATTTATATTATTGCGTATTGATAGTAGTGTTGTATAGTAGTAGTATCATGTTGTATTTATTTTTAAATCTCTTATTCATATATTTATATATGATTAGGTGGTATTTACTTATCATGAGGTTTCGTACAATGTGTATAGCTTGTTAGCGGTATGTCTAGGCATAAGGCTGATATTTACTATATAAGTATTTTATGTCATATGTGGTAGTTATCGTGTATGTTTTGTATTATGTATTTAAATGTGACCTTATAAATAATACTAAATGATAGTTTATAGATATTGAAATTATTATTTTATATTTATACCTATTTATATTATATATATTGATTGCAAATAGAAGCAGGACTCAGTTGACTTTGAATCACCTTGAGTGAGGCAAGTTGACTCCCATACACCCAATTTCCATAGAAAGTGATAAAAACTGGATTTTGTGTTTATATATATACTATATAATATATATATAATATTTATATTTATTTGTATATATATATATTATAATATATTTATATATATATATATATATATAATGTATTTATATTATATATATAGTATATTTAAAATTACTTTGATAATATAATTTAAAAAAAACAAGGAATGATTATTTTTTTTACTTCTAATTTGTACATAATATAATTATTAATATATTAATATTATATATATATATATAATAATATATATGCCTCATAATTCCAGAAGCTTGCACTAAAGAATTTTCTTAAAACTTAACTTAACTTTGGTGGTAAGAATATTTTTTTTGAATTTTAGAAAATATTTTTCCAGAAAAAGTCACAGTACAGTATCTACAATATGCATATATATATCATTATATATATAAATTACTAATTATATAATAACTATCTTTTATAAAAGCGTTTTTAATCCAGTTTTCAGAAATCCAGTTAAAGCAGTTAAATCCCAGTAAATTATATCCCATATAATAGTATATATATTTAAATATATATATATAATCTAATCATACTATATATTATTATATATTAATATTATATATATCATATGCTGGGCATTGCGGCAAGCTTTTCGTCTATTTCGCTTAATCGCTCGCCGCACTAATCCATTCTTATAGCCGTGTGTAAGCCAGAATTTTTTTAATCAGTCGCACAAACACAAATTGACTGGCACATCAAAGGTTGAAACTGGAAGTACGTTGCATGTTTTTGAATTATTTAAATTAATTAAGTGAACGGACTATTTATAAGGCAAATGGTAGAAATGGTATTTTTATTAAAATTTTGTATTTTTCCCACTTTAAAGTTGTTTTTTTAACCAATAAGCATAAAGTGTCAGTCGCTTCAAACGTGTATACGAAAAAGCTATATTAAAGAATATAAAGTTAAAAATATTAAACCTAACGTAACCAAACATAACTTAACTTTAACGTATCATAACCTCACTAACTTAAATTAATTTAATAATTTACATTCACTGCATTGTTTAAAAAAAATGAATAACACGCATTTGGCAGCATGAGCGTTTGTAGATTTTGTTCGATAATTTTCATAGGAAAAAATAAAAAGTAACCAAATTTTTATCTCTTTTTTTTCACAATTCAATAAAATAATAATGATAATGCTACTAAAAGAAAATTATATTTAATGGCTTATTTTCAATTAAACAAATTGGTTATATAGTCCTAAAATTTACAGGAGAAAGATCCTACTGAATGTCCAATATATATATATATATAATATATAACTTAATATATATATATATATATATTAATATATATATATATATATATATATAATATAATATAACTAATATATATAACTATATATATATATATTATAGATAATATTATATAATTATATATATATATATTATAATACTATACATAATATATAATATACTATATATTATATATATAATATATATAATATATTATATATATATTATATATATATTATATATATATAATATATATATATATATATATATATAATATATATATATATATATATATATATATCAGTGGACGTTACCTGGAAGAATACACGTAGGCAGAATTTGTATATATATATATATATATATATAAATATTAATATATATATAATATATATATATATATATATATATTAATATATAATATATATATATAATTAATATATATATAATATATATATATATATATATAACGAAAACATCGAACACATTAATTATAATAATATAATTCTAATATTATTTATTTGTATGAAAAGCTTTTTACATTATATTACCAAATACTTATTTTTAAATCACATTCCAATTGAGTAATTTCTGTAGGCCTATCATTTTTAAAATAAAGCTATGGATATATAGATAAGTTTTTTAAAGCGTTTTCTTTTAATTATAAATCTACACTTACTCCATTTATGCATTATTTCACTTAATTTATGATATAATGCCTTAAAATACCACTTAAAATAATATATAAAAACTTAATATTCAATAGCAGAACAATCAGACACAATTTATACAAAATTTTCAAACCAAACTGCGAACGAGCCACACATTTTACATATATACGGCGGAAGAGAAACGAAAATTTTCATATATATATCGATTATTTTATCGATTATTATAGGTAGGACAGACAGCCTGCTCCCTTATAAGTTAATGTAAAAAAACGTCATTCGTCCGCCTAGTGTAAAGATTTTTACTTCTAAGAGAGAGTAGAGCGAGAATTTCTAAATGAATTCAAATTATATTATACATTATTATTTGGTTGTTTCTTTTAATTATTGATGCAAAATAGCTCTTTTTTTAACTTTGGTATATAAATTAATAATTTAGTATACTTTTACATTTTAATTTCAATTATTTAAAAGCTAAAAAATATTGGTAGGAGCTACCTACCGGCCTACCCTATTGAAAATCTGATTATATTATATAATATCTATTATACTATATATAACTATTTATCATATATATAATATATATATATATTAATTATTATATTATATATATATATATATATTATATTATAATATTATATAATAATATATATATATATATATATATTATATATAATAATATAGGCCAAACTAAAATTACCCGCATGAATCTCGAAAACCAAGATAGACAAAAAACTATAACAATATGGATCAGGTATGAAATTTGTATAAAATGAAAAAAAAATTTACTTTATTTTTATTTTTTCTTACTATCTTCCAAAACTACGATAGGTAGAAGAAAACTAATAACATTATGGAATCAGCGTAGAATTTTTTTTAGGGCTCAGCCGACTGCGCGACAGAGGGGAACTTTTCCATACCCCTAGGAGGCGGAGAACCCCAGCGACACCCAAATACCAAAGAGCGGGGTTCCGGAAACCCTCCCCGGAGTGGAAATCCCCCTCGTCGTCCCCCAGGAGCCGAGAGACCCCGACTCTTGCATCTTTGCGGTTTATTTTGTTTATTCTTTTACTAAAAAAAAAATCTCTTTTCATCATAATATATTAGACCAGCAATGCTAAATACTCTCTAAGTATATTTCTTGTACCTTATCGTAGTTTTGAAGAATATAAAAAAATAAAAAATCAAAAAATTTTTTTTTTCATTTTCCATACAAATTTCATACGCTTATTCCATATATTTTATCAGTTTTTTTACCTATCGTAGTTTCGAGATATCATGCGGTAACTTCTTAGTTTCACCATATTATATATAATATATATATAATAATATATATAAATATTATATATAATATATAATACTATATATAATATAATATATATATAATATATATATATTAATATATTATATAATATATATATATATATATATATATATACTATATAATAATATATATAGTATATTTATATATATATATATATAATATATATAATATATATATATAAATAGTCTCAGCATCCAGAAAAGTTCAGGCATTGTAACTAGAAAACTAAAACACTACACGAAAATAAATATCATTTTTATTAATCAGGAAACATTTTTACCGCGGAAATTAAATTAAAAAAAATCCACTAATACTTTAAAAAAAAAATTAAATAAAATTTGTTTTTAAAAAATGATTGAAAAATATTACATTTTTTGCAATTCGAAGATGCCGCTTACTCCGACTGGGGAGTTTCCAAAAGTTGATTTTTTTTTTTTAAAAACGACCGAATTCCTTTGTATAACAAGAACGATGGATAAAGTCGGGTTTCTCGGCCTACTGGGGCTCGACGGGGGGACTCGTTCCCCCTCTGTCCTCCGTCGGCTCGAACCCTAAAAGGTATAAAAAAAAAAAAATAATATTTTCTTCAAAAAACGCTATTGAACTTTTGCTCTTGAGAACTTACTGCTTTCAAGGTAATCAGACTTGCAACTATTCAGTCTAGAATTACAAATTTAAGAAGTTATTATTAAATATAGAATAAAAAATTTTTCCTTTAATTTCCTGATGAAATTACTTCCTGAAATCAAAAATGTTATTTATTCAGTAGCTGTTATAGTTTTTAGTTACTGTTACGCATTTGCTGCCATATATTTATAAATATATATATATATATATATATATATAATATTATATATATAATATAATATACTATATATATTATACTATATATGTATACTACATATACTGTCTATTTATAATACATATAATCTTCAAGTCCATCGCTACATTCCGGTTCCTTATTCACTATATATAATATATTATATATAATATTATATATATATTATATTATATATATATATATATATATATATATATTTAATATAATATATATAATATATATATATATATATATATATATATAATTATATATATATTAATATATATATATATATATATTATATATAAAATATAATAATATATATCATATATGCATCACATAATTATTTTATATATATAATAAATTAATATATAATATATTATACTAATAAATGATTATATATATATATACAATTATATATACAACCTCCTGTGACAAACCATTCCAAAATTTAACAACCCTGTAGCTGTTGCTTAAAGAATGCTTTCTTATATCAAGTGGCATGCCTTCTTCTATTCTTGTTATGCCCCCTGGTCTCACGTCCTGCTCTACTATGAAGAATTATTTGTCTCTGTATTATCAATAGATGTAAAATTTTGTTAGACTGTATCATGTTCCCTCTGAAATCGCCCTTTCTACAGAAAACATTCCAAACTCCTCAGCCTCTCCCATAGCTTTTACCCCTCCAAACCCAGAACATCCTTGTTGCCGCACTGGCACTATCTCTAGCATGTCCTCCAGTCTTTCTTTAAATAAATGCCCAAAAACTCTGCAAATACTCTATTATTGCCTAACCATACTAAATACAGTTGTCCTTATTACTCTTGCTTTGTAAAACAAATCATGCAATTTATTATGCCCAGCATCTTATTAGCTTTATTCCTTGCTCCAAACACTGATTAGCTACTTCGGAATTACTGCTAATAATCTAACTAAATTTTTTCTGGTCCACAGGCACTCAACAGTCCCCATTCAATATCGTAGTTAAAACTTTATTTGAGAAACCTAGGTAAATCTTACACTTTTTACATTAAAATTCATTTGCCACTATCTGCCCCCACCCAAGAAGTTTTCAAGATCATTTTAATCTCTTTTGTTATAATCATTGTGGCCACTTTGTATCATCTTGCACAACTAGAAACCTTGCATTTAAAATCCCTGTCTAAATCATTATACTATATTATGAACAATAATGGCCCCAGCTCTGAACACTTGGGGACACAGTACCTATTACGAAACAGTTCCCATGATGATTTATGCCGATTTAGTCTGTACCACACGTTTTCAAATTCCACAACCACTTTTAATCCAACCATGTACCACTTCACCTATCATCAGCCTTATGTGGAACGCTTATCCCCAAAAGCTTATATATAAATATATAAATATATAATATTATATACTATATAAGATATATATAATATATACAAAAATAGCTATATATATATTATATATATATATACAATATATAAAATATAATAATACTATAATATATATAGTACCCCTGAATTTTTAGACCGAATTTGCCCCGTATATTCTACATAGCGTATATATAATATAATATATATATATATATTATATTAAATATAATAAATAAAATAATATAAAATCAAAATATAAATTTAACTAATATATAATTAATAAATAATAATAATAATAATTAATAATAATAATAATAATATAATAAAAAATAATAATAATATAATAAATAATAATAATAATTAATAAAGTGAACATTGATCATACACAATAGTCACATCTAAATAATTTAATTTATTTTCAATAAGGAAAACTTAAATTTATAGTATATATAATCATATATTATTATTTTTAATTGTAAAGCGGTTTTATTACATAATATCATAAATATAGGTCAGCGACAAATTTTACAGATAACTTTTGATTAATTATATATTAGATTTATTAACATTTATATTATATTGGGCCCAAATTTCATATTTGTATTTAAAGATAAAGCCAGGTAGAGATTATAGATATAAGACACTTCGACAAATTGATCACAGTACCCAATTTAGAGATTATCCTATTCAGGTTATTAATTATATAGTCCTAATTCCATTCTAATTTGATCGGCCTTTTTCCAAAAGGCATATTTAGATATAATCTATTATTAAACATGTTATTTTGTTGCTCACTTATCAGATACAACTGAAATAGTTAGTATAAAATAAGTAATGTATCTTCAAAGTATTTATTGTTTTCACACCCCATAATCATTTACCTTAGAATCTTTTTCTAAATTAAAAAATCAAAAAATATTATATATATAATATATAATATTAGCACAAGATATATATAGATCAGATTTTGTCTTGTATCTTAGAAGTATCTATCGAGATTTAATCAGAGAAGTTGGTTATGTAGTATTTATTATACTACACACATATGCAAAATCAATAATGAATTATTTTTAACAGAAAAAGATACTTATACTTTCTATTAACGACCCTAACTTTCTCACTCAAAGAAACCACCCAATCGCACCACCGGACACAATAATTCATCTATCCTGGGACTCATTCCCCATTCAAACACCTGATCGAATAAAATTAATTATACCTGAAATTGACAACGGATACTTAGTTAGTGAGAGAATTTTACATGTATTGTATAACTAACCAAATATCATCACTAAAATCATCAAGAAGATTAGGTGTAGGGATAGTAGTATTAATAGAGTTAACTTCCTACTCCAGTCTATTCAGTTTCGCATAGTAAGGATACTAAGTGGCGTTGAGTGATTGACGTTTAGTAGCCTTTGAATAGAGTTCTTTAGTATTGCGCAACAAGTCTGGTTGAACATTGGTGTAATAGAGGTGCCGGTAATAGTAAATTTTGACATGAAAATCTTTTATTTAATTGTATTTCTCGATAATTAATCATTTATTCTCTAACCATAGACTTAATAGCTAAACTCAAAAAGTTTATCTTATATAATAGACATGTACACAAAAATAGGATGATTGTATTAGTTACGAAACGCAAATATATAAATAGTAATAGAATATAAAATCGCTAGATGTTAAACTGCATGTATTAACAATATCAAAAGAAGTAAAAGTTTTATATAATATATATTAAGTATATTAACTTAATATATATACTAATATAATAAAAAGTAGATGCTTGAAAAATTCTTTGCACCAATACTGACGAGTACTGAGAAAAAAATTCCGGGAGAAGTATGAGACCCCAGCTCCGCCCAAACTGCGAAATATTCTTTGTGTTTATTTTTTATTTTTATGGTATATCTCATTTATTGTTTTGTTTTTGATAGGCCATAGAAAAGATTCAGTACGACCAAAGCGTAACCAAAATGCTTTCTGTTCAGCCTTAATCATCCTCCAGATTTTGCTAGATTCTGTTTGAAAACGTACAATCCACGAACAGATACTTGTTAGCTTATATTCTGGAAAAAAAGATTAAGCTCTTACATCTATGCATATGGTCTTTTAAGGTCTACCAAAGCTCGAAACTGAAATGCAGTTTTCAAAATATGCACGAGACAATATTATATATAAAAACATCTGCCCCAAGAAAGCTTTATTCTGTAAGCGCCCTTTTGACTCGAATTAAATCAAACAGATTATTCCAGTTTAGGTAATTAACAAGCTTGCAGAACTCCTTAGTAATTCTTTACGTAAACTGTTCAGGAACATCAACTACAGAGCTTGGAATTGGTTGAAAATTAGGAAGTAGATGGGTTTGTTCTGAAAGGATCTAAAGAGAGGCAGCTTAGTATAGGTCCTTCAATAACAAAGCATGTGACAAAAAAATGCCGGCCATGTATGTTCTTCCTCTGATGAATGAGCCAGTCAACAACCAACATAAATTAACTCCCCTGTTAGCGAGCAGCCTCTCCCAATAAATAATAGCAACAATTACCCCTAATGAGCTACGATGTAGGAAGTGGTCTTTTAAGAGAATGGTGCAAAAAACCCCTACACAACATGTGTCGCCTCCATGGTATATTCCATGCTAACATTGTTACCCGTATCACAGGAAGTTTCCATCGAGCAAAATCACTTGCCCCTCCCTTAAAACGTCTCGCTGTAGATCTGTGTATCTTTCAATTAAAATAACCCAGGAATTTCATTACAAATACAGTCGTCGCAGATCTTCCTGTAGTAATGAAAGTTTCTATCTACAACGTGATCGATGCTATACGAATGCCATCTCGGATAATAGTACCGACCACTGAAAGCACATAATGTTTCTTCTCTAACCCGAGCTCCCTCTCTACGACACACCTTCCCTTTAGTTTATCGACAAACTGCCGACCGACTCTTTTTTTTCATTTCTATTTTTCCACTCACCAAAATCTATTAGCATTTCTGGTACCCCCTGCAGTCAAATGGCTCCGTTGCTACTGGTTGCCCTGTCTCTCCAGTATTTTCTTTGGAATTTTGCGCCGTTTTTGTTAACTTTACTTGGCTATCAACATCAGTTTTTTCCCTCGACAAGAATGTCTCGACGGTCCTTGAAGTTTGTGGCTAGCTTCCACTTAACTATGAGACAATTGCAGTCTCTATTGCTCACATTTTGTTCCTCTCTAACTTACTTTAACATCTTTAATCTCAGGATACACTGGAACAACCATGGTTGGTCGTTATATTTTTTGAGTGGACATTCGGCCCATTCCATGTTCTTTCTGATTCTCAAGGTCAAAATGATCCCTTACTAGAGCCACATCCCACTTTCTCATTCTTTTTCGCCTGATGACACTTTTCGCTAATTTTTTTTGCGTATCTTTGTTTCTCATCTTACTTTCAAATCGTCAACCGTTTCCTTCTGAAGTTTCATGCTTTTTTTTGTCGTCCAGATTCCTTTACTCTTGTCCACAATTATGGCATACTTCCCCTATATATCATCTGCTAGAGCCCACAAGAGCTACGTACACAGTAATTGCCAATTACACAATAACTAAATTTTTACGGATTTTTCGCAAACCTTCGAAAAGGGTTGTGCGCAAAATATACGGGGGCTATTGCGAAGCCTCTCCGTCGTATTTTATACCCCCTAATTTTTTCTTACCCACCCTAATTTTTTTCGACCATGGCAATTTTTTGCCACACGTATTTTTTGGACACATTTCATGTCTCTTATCTGATACGGGCGTAGCCCTTTTTTTATTTTCTCTAACACCTACTGTTGTTTCGAATACCGCCGCCACCCGTTTTAAGGTGCGACCCGCAAGCCAGCCTGCGTTTCTGCAGTGCCGCGTTCACCCTACCATTTTTATGAAAACACACCGCTTGCACCGCGGTCGTTTCCCATCCACCTGAACCGTGACTAACATCGATCTCGACACGCCCTTGAGGTCAACATGACCCGCTTTGCATAACGAGTACCCACCATAACCCGTCCGAAAACTCAGATTCCTCATTCTGCACATCAACTATTCTAACACCTACGCCTAACACACACAACACTGATATCGTTAACGAGACAAACGACACTACCTGGCATTCCATGATTTCAACATTGAGTCATATTCTTCATACAAAATTCATCATGGTTAGAAGAAAAGAAGTTAGCGCTTGAAACTTATTAGTCTCTCTTCTCATTCAAATCCTTCTCACATCTTACACACCCTCAAGCCTGATACACTTTCAACAGAATTCCTTCAATACGTCGTTTTGAATTTCCTGAGATCCGTGTATGCCCTATATCTTTATATGTTGCATAATATAGATAGGCTTAACTTACTTCAGCCTCTTACCTCTAACGCGCAAACCCCTGACTTTTAACCACCCGTCCAGCCTACGAATTAGGAGGAGAATATATAAGTTAATTTCCAAGTCATAAAAGCCAAGTCCCGAACTTCCAAATACAAAATAATAATAAAATTTAATAATAATACATAATCAAATATCATAATCTAAAATAACTTAACACCGAGAACTACTTGCGCTTCACAATTCATAAATAAAAAATTTTAATAATAACATGAATAGATAAACACTGAGTCATCTTATTGTGACTACTTGAGGAAAACCTAATGTAGCTCTAAAATAACAATCTCTACAGCTAGTATAATATATATATAAATATATATAATAATAATATAAATACTTATATATATATATATATATATATAAAGTATAGTATGATGATTCCTATACTGGACAATAGTTGTAGTTGTGTAGACATATATAATAATATATATACTTAATAATCTCTGTAATATATTATTATATTTAAGCATTGGCAATTCGGAAGAATATAGACGCATGGTTGCTCACTAACACATGGAAATTTGAAGCGTATAATATGCAATAATAGCTAAAAACGATTGCCACGAGACGCAACAGGAACTTAACCTTAAACGGATGATAAAGAGAGAGAAAGATGGAATAGAGAACAGAGACAGAGCGTGAACAGGATCTTGAACATGGAGAAGGAAAAAAAAGAACTTAATTAGTATTATAAAAAATTGAAAGGCATGAAAGTAGAGGAGAGATTATTATGATTTCATGCACCATAGTCCTTAAAAACTCAACTCCTTCATATCTTTCTATCAAAAATGTGAGGTCTTAAACAAATGAAGACAATATCAGAATAAACTACTAGTTAAAAATTGAACAGAAATAAGACCTGATTTTAAAATAAGAATGCACAGAAAAGTTTTCTAAATAATAAATAAGATGAAGAAAATGAGAAAAATTAATTAACTTTATCTTAGTACTCCACTACGAATTTATGATGTGAAGAATAAACAGCGGCATTGTATATTCACTGGGGTACACAAAATATTTTTTTTTATGAAAGCTAGCACGCATTGAGCAAGTTCGTATGGGCTCTTCATCCCACCAAATATTCGTCCAACTCTCAAGACACATCATCATTATTTTAAATTTTATTTAAGTAAAATAAAAATCCAAAAACTCACTAAATTTTAAAAAAAATTTGTCCTTTATCTTTAGAATTATAAATATTATATATATATATTACTTACACCCAAACATGCTCATGTCCATCTACTCGTCCCATTTACTTTGCCATCATGGCTTGTCAGCTTAATTCGAAATTTTATTCATTTTTAATTTGAAATTTATTTTAATTCTAGTTACTTATTTATCTAATATTGTCCTTATTTATAGTCTAGTTTAAATTATTTTATATAACTTAAAATAGGATAAAATAACTTTCTGTACATTATTATATAATATTTATTTTATTTTATTATCTCACCACCTAGTTATATAGGTTTCATGTATTAATCAGAGATACTAACCTATATAGTTATGAGCAATATTTATTTAACTATATCCCCCTCTCCATAAAAGCATAATTATTGACCTCCAGGGAGATCTCCTCAATTTCGCAATTATACTTAATATTTTTCCGGAATATTTTAACGGAGACCTTTGTAATAATTATGTTAGGTAATATTAGTAATTCTAATAATAAACCCGTACTATATATATTATATATAATATATATATATATTAATATATAATATATATTAATTAATTAATATATATATATTAATTAATAATATTAATATTATACTATATAATACTATATAAATAATATATATATATAATAACTTATACATATATATATATTAGATATAATATATTAATAATTATTAACTTAAAATATTATATAATATTTTAAATATAGGCTTATTATATATATATAATAATATAATATTAATATATTAATATATCATATTTATATATATGTATTTTTTTCCTTTTTTTCAACCACTTTGAGACTTAAATAAAGGTATTGTTCAATATAATAAAAAAAGGGTCTAAAAACAATTTTCAAAATACTTACTTCGTAATTAAGTTAAAGTTTTAAAATATCCTTAGAAAAAATCATGTCAACATTAAAACGCACAAAATCGAAACACACCCTCATATGTATTTGTAAATATATATATATACACTCTGTATGAAATTTAAAAATATTCAAACTTTCATTTCCAATATGAAATACGTTAACACATGTGATGCGATAAACCCGGTTCAGTTCGAATCCATGCACCAAAGCAGTTTCATATATCACCTAACTCAACCCCAGTTACATCAGGACAGCGTCACAAATACATATCTATTGGAATCCTAATTAATCAATAACTGCCAAGCGAACATTAAAACACTATCATCCACGAACCATACTGCTGCGAATTCGTTACAAAAGAAAGGATGAACCGACTAAAGGCTAATAACAGGATAAACCTCTTAACTTAAACAACAAAAAACTAACCGGACTCCAAAAGTCTGAAACTTTTATCTTATCCCACGCTTGACCCAACTAAGACTTTTTGTACTTCTGTCCTATAATGTTAAGTGAAAAATTTCAAAAATACAACTTGATTTAATTGTGGGTTAGTAAAAAGATAGTGATCCCAGTTATACAAGCACTTTTCTTGCAATAACAGGTTTTACTATTACCATCTATCATGTGTGCGAACCACATTGTCGCTTATAAACTTTCCGAAGTCCCCTATTAGACTAAGCGAACAAATATTTTGTTAAAAACTTTGTTAACAAGAAAAACAATAATACAAAAAAAACAATAAGCTTAATATAACCACTTGAGCATAAAAAAGCGACTTGAACCCTTTGCATTTACAAAAAATGTTAAGCCATACTAATGACAAGACATGCGGCAAAGCTAAATTATTTTGTCTATACAACCTTTTATATATGTGTAACCATTGTAACAGGCCTTTTATTACAATTCTCTTAAAAACCTATGTGAGCAGTTAAACAAGAAACAAAATACACACATATAACTCAACATCTATCAGCGAACTATATTTCCAATTAATCAACTCGTTCTGACATTTTAAAAAAGTATACACATTCGCAACAATAACAAGAGAACAAGCTCACATTAATTTCGGCACTCTTAATGGTTCAACGGATCACAATTCGCATCAATACTACACACATTTATCTCAGTATCGATTGAGTGGAAAAATAAAAATACACGATCGGTCAATATGCAAGGGCGAGAGCAAATGAATTCACAAATTGTTAAATGTGAAATGAAACCTGAATTTTATTTTGTGACAAGGTGAGGGTATCCTACCAAAAGAACCAAGCGACAGTTTAAGAAGACTAAATAGTTTTATCACGTATTTATTCAGAACCACGTTATGAATACAAAATACTAATATACAACTTAACCCTCCATAGCACATATAATACTACTGTCCGGGCTACTAACATCGCATTAACATGCAACCACATGAGTATGTGGAGGTTCGTGGACTTTACATCTAGTGCCAAAACTTTTGCTGCGTCGCCCCATCACCGTCCCATCTAGATACTCACTAAGAGCAAATCTTATATTTATTGTCAGGGCCCGAGAATACCTTCAAAAAATAGCAAATAGCATGTCAGCGTACCCAAAGGAATCTAATTGGAAGTTCTTTATGGTTATTAATCAATCTTCATAAAAGTTGGCCAAATCGGAGTGTAGGCGTCAAACAGACACACACGATCCTATGTTAAGTACAGTCTTACTTTCGCTCTAAAGCGCTTCTGCATACTAAAAGATATCAGGTATGAGTAGTATATGATGCTGCCACACTTTTGAAAACCCCACAGACGTCTTTTTCACTTTCTAGAACTTTCTCTCTCAGACAGTCAGTGGGAACATATGTAACCTCGAATAATTATTTTAAAACACCCCACCAACCCGTCATACTTTTACAGAGGTCAAAAAAATTATTCCAATCAGACAAGACTTGACTGCACCACCCGGACAAATTTTTATAGAGAACGGAATTTAGCAAATCACAAATAAATTCCAGTGATAAAGCAAGGAGATACTATTAGGGAATGTTCAAATTTGGTAAAGTGCAAAGATACAAATATTCTTTGTCGATCTTACTCTATTTGTTTGAGAAACTCTTTTCTCCGAGATAGCTTTTACATGAATGCTGGATACTTTAAATTGCTGAGAGTGAGGTTGCTTTCCGAATTTATTATCTGAACTACTCAGCCTTAAAATGAGGAAGATTAACTCCTCTAATTAGTTCGAACAGAAAATCTGCTTGTGTTCCCGTGAAATTTAGTGTTCTCCATGAAGTCAGATAGTTCAGCCAGTTACAGGTAAATCTCATATTGGTCCTCCCTTGCTAGAATTTTGTCAATGAAGAGAATAGATGAAATGAAGAGTCACACATGGATGTTTATGCCAGGACATTAATGGGAAAAATTGGAGCAATTGGTGCAGCCGAACCAGCTATGAATGAAAAAACATAATAAGGACAATCTACTAGTTAAAAGACATTAACCCTCACACATAATCTTCTAGAAAAATAAAAAAGGATAGGAATTCCTATGAGTAACGTCATTACAAAGAACAGGAAATAACTAAGTGGAAAATGTTGGACACATCTACGGAGATGATTCACACCAAGTTAAATCTGAGTTAAAGAGGTGCAATCAGAGTTTGCCACATGCAATGATTTGCCTCCAAAACTGAAAAGTTGCGCAACTTTTTTGCCAATCGCTAGATGTCCGAGCTTGCCCATAACCACATTAGACGAGCCCTTTTAGATATAGCCTCTCCAACCTTGGGTTCCTATTCCTTCTACCCCATAGTGTTTTAAAGATATGTTTGAAGAAAACTTGTGGATTTTTCTGCTTTAAAAATCGAATAAAAATTCTATCTGGTAAGGGTACATCGTTAAAGTAGATTACTATTTGTATATAATGCTCACATTATTGTTCTCTGCATAGAGGAATACTTCCTACTTAAACTATTGATTTTTAGTTAGGTAAAGAATCTTGTCTTATTATAATACACTCTATTAATTGAGTCCGGGCTGCTACATTCACTATGGACACTTTTTACACAACTATGACACTATATCAAAAGAGAGAATCTAACTTGTCAAATACACTCGTCCATCGACTCTTACACTTTTCACGCATATATTTCAAGATACACCATATTAACTCAATAGCACATATACCCCCACACAGTACAAGATGAACAATAACGTTATATATAGTATATATAATACACTTACACTCACTAACATCATTATATAATATTTTATATCTATTAATACTTTTTATATAATTTATTTAATATTTTTATAAAAAATATGTTAATATAGAATAGTTGAATGAACGACGGGAAAAGCCAGAAGTGCACTATTATATTATATAAATCATTTTATTTAGTACACCCAAAGTATATTATGTTTATATTAACGAAATCATTTATTTAAAAAACATATACTATATTTTATAATATAACCGTTAATATTAATAGTAATATATAAAATATAATTATATATATCTATGTATAATTTAATTATATATATGGGCTTTAATTTTATTCAACCTTTTTACGGGGCAGACAGAACCACTTAATAACACAATAAAACTAAGGATTTTACAGCTCATATAACTCTTTAGCGATTTAACTGATACATTTTGTGGTAATTTTAGTTATTGTCAAAATCGCTCTATTTGTGTAAGTATGATTTTAATTCATTATTCCAGATGATTTCCATTTTAATGAATTTGAATAAAATTGTATTTTTTTTGAAATTTGACTGCCTCCGCATTATCTTGCAATAGTTAGTTTTGAAATAATGCCCATCAACTTCTTTTTGCTCAATGCCTTTTATCTTTGTGCAAACAAATATTTAAACGGTGTTTTTATTTTGCTTAATTTATTATTTAATAATCTCCTACTTTTAGTGCAAAATTTTTACTAAACGTGTGTTCTTATTTTTCATGAGATATGAAATGTTTTTTTAACATTTCATTTTAAAAACATCTTCAAGTGATTTTTCTTTGTATATATTAGTTGATATTGTTTAAGAGCCAATTACCCAATCATGCCTTAACAAAACTATACAGGCAGATTATGGAGTTCATTAACCTATAGGTATTCGTCGTTAGGTATATAGTGCCATATAAAGTGAGTTGTCAGCAGTTAAGTTTAGAAATGGAATGTTAGTGATTGTGTATTCCCATATTATGCCCAAAACGATTGCCAGTTGCTACGGCTTTTATTTTTATAGCATGTGTTTTGATGTGTTGTACAACATGTAACAAAAGACAAAGGTATTCAATGTACGTGATTCTTAGTCCAAAAAGAGTTGTAAACTGGTTTAACTTTTTCTGCCGTCGATAATAGTGAATTAGCATTTTATTATTTACTACTTATTACTTAGCACTTAAACTTTCTGTATCATAATATAATGTCGTTAAATTTATCACAATACTTAAATATAATACCTTTATTATTCACATATTAATATAATGAATATAGTATATATTAAATAATAATATCAGATAGTATAATAATCTCACTAAATAGAAAATCTTAGGTATATAACCAACATATCACTGTAAAGGATTCTTCCAGTTAAAGTTAATGTAACGGATGATTTGTCCTTTTGGCACAGTGATCAGTAAAGTTTAGGGGTACTTTTACGTGTACTATGTGAGATCTTAGACGCGCCCCCTATAAATTGAAGTATTAGCCCCTCTTTGTAGTGGGTGACTCAGCCGAACTGGGGACAGAGGCGGGGAATATTTCACTTAGCCCCGGGAGGGGCCATGGTCGGAGTAAACCCCCGCTGACATCTACCCTCCAAAGACCACCCCACAGATCGGTTAACTCTTCGGCTCTTTTCCTCTGGCCACCTATTAACCTTGCGTAGCGTTTATGCTGGCGGATTTAGATACTCCCCCGCGTAACTCTCATTTTCCTATAAGCATTGGTGGCCGAGATTACCCCGCGCATCTCTCTATGACAATCGGCTTGTTCTTTTTGTCGGTTACTGTTTTATTCAATTCACACGTGGCTAATTATTCGATGTTTAGATGAATTTATGTATTATACCCCATAAAAACAATAAATCCATATAAACTATGTTAATATGTTATCTTTGGACATTTATTCGCAACAATCTTTTCGAAATATTATATAAATTTCATTTACTAAAATATATGATTTTAATTTATTTAGTTATTATTGCTTTTAATATTCAATTATATTTAATATTATATTATACTTTAGTTATGTTATATATTGTGCTGCTTATTCATGCCCCTAAATTAAGAGTGCCCACGATATTTTAAGTTTGAGTCACAATAATCTTAACTAAACACTAACATCATAACACACACCACACAGATCACACAATATACTACGAGAGTTTATTAAAATACCAAGCTATATATCCTTCCAAGCCACACACCATTAGCCACACTCCTATGAGCGATATGCTTACCACATAAAATATCTTTTACTTGTATTGACCTACAAAAAAAATTTGCGATCAAAAATTAATTTTGAAGCAACTAACTAACTAACTAATGAGAAAAAAAAGATATAACAACAT
The DNA here is from genome assembly GCA_015478945.1 of Trachelipus rathkii. NCBI lineage: Eukaryota > Metazoa > Arthropoda > Malacostraca > Isopoda > Trachelipodidae > Trachelipus > Trachelipus rathkii. The sequence goes on along the minus strand of JABUQX010092139.1, from coordinate 25,191 downwards.
GCCCGACTTTATTGCCACAACAAGGTCTCTCAAAGTCACGTAATCGACCATACAAATGTGATCACCTTACTCACCCTCACTTTACACTACTTATCTATAGTACACTCTCACTTTTTTTTGGATTTTGACATGAAAAAATTGCAATATTATTATTATTAACATACCAGGCTATATTACTTTTATAGTGATACTATAACTACAATTGCTGAAAAATACTAGAAAGTAATGTAAGTAGAATCTACTCTAATGATATTATTAAACTTTTAAGAAATTAAATACACGAAGAAATAATATAATAAAAGACAAAGATAAAAAATAAAAAATTTTGTTAAGAAAAATATTATATTCTTGAAAGTAGGCTTACACACAGGACCAAAAAACCTTTCCATCACACACATCTTTAACACATTGATCTTTAATAATCGTTTCTTGCTTTTTAAGTATATTATTTATATTAAATAATTATGCGTTTATTGTTTAACTACAAACACATACATTTTAATTACCATCCAAATATTACTAAAATTATTCAATAATAATAAATACTTCTACTAAAAAAAGCAATATATAATCTCTGAACAAAGAATTTTATATATTAACTGTTAATACTTTTGTTATAAATTTTAACTATTAATATTAAAATAACTTTACTAAAAATTTTATGATTTTTATCTAAAAATCATTTATATTACGTACCTTTAAGCAAATAAATTCACAGGTAATACCCAGTTAACGGTCAACAGTAAAGGTTCACGCACCAGGCACCCCGTTGACCTAAATATGAATACAAAAAAAAATCTTTTTGGTCTTTCTCTAACTTTTTTTTTTTTCATTGTTTTCATTTTAATTTTTTAATAAAAAAAAATAAAATATTACAAGGCCATTAAAGCCTAAAATTCTTCTTCTAGTAAAATCCTAAAACAATGCAAATCCAAAAAGGTGGGCTCAACGTATATATAACTCAAACAAGTAACGAATAAATATAAGTTATCTTCTCTGCTAACTAAACTAATGTAATTTTATTATTATAACAATCCGTTTACTAATGATTACTTACTATATTCTAAAGAGTTAAAAATAAAAGATCGGAGGCCACCCATTTGCTTATACATTTAATTATTCACTCACATACATTTGTATAACTGAGAGAGCACCTTTTTTTCATATAGTACTTATTGTATTCACTATCACAAGTATATTAGACTAAATTTTAATTCCTGCTAGGTAAAATAAAATAAAAGTATAATTATTTATTATTGATCTTTTCTTGTCTGTTGTTTTGTACTTTACTTTCTGGGTTCCAATTAATAAAATAATGGTATCAATAAATAAATTCCATACACTTCCACAAAAAAAATTATACTCGGCTTTTTTAATGCTCATAACACAAGCCGGACCCTTCTCTCTGTATAGATACATTTGTTCTGATGGTAGTAATTAACCGTCGTTAGTTGGATTGCTTCCCTGCACAGAATTTATTGTTTTTCATTGCACATTTATGAAGTACGTACACTCATGAAACTAAAATACGTACATCTCTCTTATTTAAAAATCTTCAAAGAGTTCAATATTAATATAATTTCTAGAGTTCAATCTAATGAAAGAAGGTAATTGACTCGGTGAGGAATAAATTTATATGTTAACAGCAAAAAATTGGATATATTCCCTCTGTGAGACGGCTAAATTAATACCGAAATCGTCAAAGGAACAAGATAGGCGATAATTATCCATTTTGAGTTAAAAGACCTATATTCAAAAAATTATCTCAAAAGTTATAAAATCAAATCTGTAGATCGAGAAACCGATTTAGCATCAATAAAAATTAACACCTTTATAATTTCACCATGGCATACTCAATTAAGGTCCTTTAAAGCAAAGTTAATGGAGTGAAAAGGAATCCTACCAATTTTCCTTTATACTTCTGATCTTACACATGCTATATATACGGAGATACAGGGTGTCTGGTGCCTATGTTAGTGTGCTTTCCACTCAGTTCAACAAGCTAATCCTACATGGGGTCAGGCGATCCCTGTATGTCACGGTACACACCCAGCAAAAGTAGCAAGCCAACCTTCACCCTAGCTTATAATGCGCTACCGCTCTATATACGCTATTTCACCGCCTACGTGCCAGCGTCCCCGCGCCGCGTGCGCCCGCAGGGCAATATTACCGCGTTTCCCGCCCGCCGCGTGGCGACGCAGGCGCGAATATTCCCGTACGTATACTCTCGCCCGCCTTAGGTTATGTATTATTTACTTCATGCCTATTGTATTTTATTATTTAACGTAAATACCAAAATTTCGACTTTGACTCCTGGCACATTTATTTAATTCATTGATTTATTTTAGAGCAACATAAACACACACACACTTAACACATTTATACGTAATATTAATATATTAAAAAACCATTTTATATTTTAATTTATATTACATAGTATATATATTAATTTACTTCGTGCTAATTATTATATTTATTCAATTATATTATTAAAACCAATAATACACACACCACTACACACACACATACATACCACACATCTATAAACTACCCCCTCACCCCATAAAACCTACCACCCCCATAATAAATACATAACACACATCACTACACTAACATTCAATCAATCACATACAACACACGGCACACTCAGCTTTAACAATTATATATATAACGTATTTAATTAATATCGAAATAATTACACGCATTTAATATTTCAGATTTATATTATTGTTATCATGGACTTTTATTAACATAAGAAGTGTAATAAAAGACTATCTAAGGGATATAAATCTAACCAAACATAATATTCTAGAAAAAGTAATAATACTCTAATAAGAGAGATAACACGTACTCGAAACACACACACCCAAACAACCTCTTCGTGGTTCTTAACATGGACTCTCAGCTGCTGTTACTAATAATTTGATGTCCTATCTAAGACTTTGATAATATGCCTCATAGCTCATTTTTGATACCTTACAACTTTATATATGTCACTCATAAGTATTTTGATTGACTCACTACTCAACTTATAGCCTCTCAAGCTATATTTTAATGCCTCAACTTTGATGTACCTCAGGCTTTAGATTTATGATACTCACTACTTACATGACTTTGATTGACTACTATACATATACTTATCAACTTAGCTTTGTACCTTCACAGTACTTTTTTGTTCAATCTTTTGAAGATACTTCATTCCTAGGATGACTAATGGTTTCGTAATATAACTCAACCTTCATATATATAAATAAAATATTCGTTGTTTATTAAGTATTATTCAAAATTATGTATATACGTTCGGCTCATAAAGTCTCACAACGAAGTATTATTCATTTTAAAAATTAACGTATTCATATAAGTTAAATGTATTTTTAATAAAGCAATTTTTTACTTCTTTTTATTACGGTTAAAATACTATTTAAATAAATTACTTATATACTTAACGATAAACCGGTACAGACATGGTTTACATACTTGATTCAACAAGATGTTATATTATCATTAGAACAATTTAGAGAAGAAAGTCGAACTGCACTTTTTTACCCCACTCTATTCTCTATGCACATATTTCCATCAAAATTCTTACATTTTCTAAATATTTAAATATAAATTTATTTTAACAACAATTTTATTTATAAATTTTATAGAGTTAATATAAAGATGTCATTAACAACATTTTAATTTACATCATACCCTCTTAAAATTTTTAGTATCAGAAATTTAAAGATTTATCATGACTGTAAATAGTGAGTTATAAGATAAGAATGATTATTATCAAATAGGGGTCGATATATTATAAGCCGCGAGTATGCACATACACAATTTTAAAATTGCCGGAAATGACCTGGTAAGTTCACGGTAGCACGTGTATATATAGTTCCGGATCAGCGGAATACTTTTGCGGGCCTCGCCCGCACAGTCGGCCAGGCCCGGAACGGCGAGGTATTAATATTTTGTTTTTTATAAAATTGTGCTTGAAGTCGAGGTACTTTTTATTATTGCGTGTAGTTTATTCGTTTATTAATTTTATATTAATATGACTTTGTATGTCCGGAGCCGCGAGCTCGGAGCACTTGAGTGGTTAGTGTAAATTTTAATATATTTGCTTTATTGAGTTCGCTGAGGTCAGTGGAAAAAAATTTGCCGCTTATGGTATTACTCTCCCGACGCCGCCCTATAGTTTACCATAATCATACTGAAATATAAGACCTCTTAACATTTCAACAATTTAACCTGCCTTACAAATCACAACCTACAAAATCTTTCTGTCTTGGTCACAAGAACTCAAGCAAATTCCCCATTCATATCTGTCGTTAAAACCTTTAATATCTGACGAGCTAACAACACTAGCAATGCAACAGACACCTTCACTTATTTTCACACTAAATCAAAAACACTTCACATTATGCCAAACACCTCAACATACACTACACACCACTTTACCCCCACCCAAATAGTACAAGCTCATCAATTCAAGTTAATGCATTATTATACGAATCTTATTCATCCTTCACTCAATCTACCTAATACTCAACGATGAGCACTGCTCACCACCCTTAGCTAATTATCTGAGCAAACTTAGAACACCATCAGTGCATTTTAAGCTCCTAGGCGTCTATACAAGATCTATTTTATATGGCATCAATATATGACGAGCAACAACCAACATAAGTGGGTCCCCACCGTCATGCTGACACATCTCCATCGTTGGGTACACCACCATCCATTCCACTTTAATGTACATTCTCTCATCGATTGATATTCATCCATCAGACTCATCTATGTTACTGATTACTAACCACTTTCGCACATCTTTCTAGATTCTACATGCAAAACAGCGGACACATCTTTTACTTAACACTCTCGTCACACAATTTCAACTATTTTACCAATCGCAGTTTTACCTTCACCAACCTTCCACACCACCCAGATATACTCTACAATTGCATATTTAACTTTTACACTATCAATCCGAGAGTCATCTCTAATCTATAGCACCACACACACCATCACGGGAACCATTCACAATTATAACAATAATAGCATATATTATAAACTTACTAAACCCTAAATTTTATGTTTTTATTTTAGATCGACGATTTTAGACTTCTATTGCTAAATATAACTAAAAGGAAAATTATTATAGAAATAGTATATGAAAACAACGAATAATGTGCTTATGTTTTTAGAAAATATCAAATAGTGTGTGAGCAATTTGGGCCTTAGGGTGCTGGTACCTTTAAACTGATTTTATGCTAAGACAATTTAATTGAGCTTAGCTGATACCCGAGAGTTGCTTTTAATAAATTTTTGTTGTTATTTAAAATAAAAATAACAATATGTCAATATCAAAAATTTTTAGTTAAATAGTTAATTTTTACAGTTGGAGAAAAAAGTTTAATTAAACCAATTTTAAACAAAAATTAATTAAGACCTATCGTATATTTAATAGAAGATCTAGTAAGTCTTCCGATTGAAACTCGGACTATTACCTGATATGATATTAATGTGAATTGATATAATAAAGATAAGTATGTCATAAAGTTATATCCTATAATTCTGAAATTTTAAAAAAATTTTGTATTATGTGTATAAATGTTGAGTGAAGTAGTAGCTAGAATGTACGTCGTTGTAATTAAAAAATAAAATTTTTTAATAAAGGTTTTACTTTGTATTTTGTACAAGTGCAGTGTAGTGTGTGTGAGGTTGTGTGTTGGGAAGTAAAATTTCTTTGCGTTGAGTTTTTTTTAGGGTGGTAGGAAATCTTGGGTGTATTACCAATGTCTTGAAATTGAGAGGTCTAAATTATCTTGTTCAGCAGATCGTATATAAGTTAATATCTTTGGTGACTGATATACAGCAATACGAAAATTGTGAGAACAGTATATCAGTTGTCATCTATAATTAACAATACTGAGATAAATGCCGAGGCTAACTGCCGACTATAATGAAACAGATGTTTGAATCTCGCTGCGAGAGTGAAATGTTAAGTTTGTGTCATGTCTGTGCGAGGAAATGCTAGAAGCTCACGTGATATGCGGAGGTAATATAAAACTCTCCTACACTAAGGTATTTATTATGATATGAGTGTAAATCAACTGTTTGCAAGGATTACGAAGCTACACTGAAACTGTTCTAACACGTCAATATTTCCAGTTAAAAGTGTGGGCATGATCGAGGCACGATGTATTTTAGTTTATAAGAATGTTACTGCTATAAGGTAGATAAAGAGTGAGTTATGAGTGATTGTTCGTGTGTGTATATTGATACAGATGAGAAATACATAAATATAACTAAGCTTATAATTGCATAGTGATTCTATTATACTATATAATTTTTACTACATAAGCTTTCTAATCTCACCCCCAGCACCGAGAGAGAGAGAGAGAGAGAGAGAGAATTAATCGATAGAAATTATCGGAAGTAAGAAATATCAAAAAAGGTTGGGTAAGTTGAATCATTCACAAGTGATTATAAAACATTAATTATATATAGTGACAAGCTCAGCGTTACAGAACAGTACTAGAGAGTGTATAATTCAGAGTACTAAAGACATTGAGCACCTGAAGAGATATAGATATAATCGAGAGAGTGTGAATAAAATAGCGCTAGTAAGCAGAATATATGTTAGACTACCAAGTTAGAAATTACACAAGAAAGTTAAGAGTCAACATATTAGGTTATATATATTAATGCTCTGCAACGTAAATAAGTGTTTATCAAATCGAAGGATAAAGCGAGTGGCTAGGATAAAAGCAGCGTATTTGCTACAATCAAACGCAAAAAACTATCATTATCCCTTATAAATCGTGTGTGTCTTAGACCTCATACACCTCCCTATCAGATGTATATACAAATCGTCAGGTTCTTGTTACAAGCACACAATAATAATTAGTAACTTGTGAATTAAAAGCACACTTTTACATGTGTCTGAAATGTCACATCAGTATACAGTATATCAACCGCTAAATAGAAAGCTCACTAGATGATCTCAGAAACAAAAAATCCAATACCCTAATCCCTTAGTGTATGTACACACCTCTATTGATTACTGTTTTACTGTTAAAGCCTTTAAGGTATGTAATGTTACTGAATATGTGACGTTAGCAGTAAAGCAGAGAGTGTAAGCAGTAAAGCAATAGTTTAAAGCGAGTAAAGCAGGGAGTTAAAGCAGTAAAACTGAGTTAAAGCAGTAAAAACAGTATAACAAAAGCCATACTATCTATCTATGTTAATAATAACACCTCTATTTATTTTACTGATTTACTGCTTTAGGTATGGAAAACATAACAATTTTATTATAAAAGTTCGTACCCATGTTAGTTAAAATAAAATATTATATATCCCCAGGCCACCCTTTGGCTTATGTCTCTGAGTAGATGAACTGAACTTACTTTAAAAAAGATTATATATAATATATAGTTGTCATTGAAAAATTATTTCAATACAGATCTGGCATTGTGTTCAGAAAAGAAATGATTACTTGCTATCACTTTATCCAATGATGTACTTCTAAGTTGCGAATTTGGCTTTTGGTAGATTTGCTTGGTTATAAGCAATATATGCAGACACGTGCAGAATCTGTTATTTATACATTAATAATAATCGTTTTAAGGTGAATAATGTTCTTTGCTTTTTCTGGCAAAAAGGTCATGCAGAGAGTGTAAAAATTAACTTTTAATGATAATTTATTGTTCCCAATTCGGTAAACATTGAACCAATGTGAATAAATCCTCAAGAGCAGTGCATTACCTTTCACATTAGCAAGGATTTCACTACAGCTTGTACCCACCAAATAATCACTCAAGAGACTCAGTAAGCATTGTAGCAAAATTAAGAGTGATTGGCAAAAAAATAAGGGTGAGAGTAGTTACCGAAATTAACGGATAGTTTCTCGACTAAAATTAAATAAAAACCAATTTAAAAACCCAACTTTCCATTATTGCATTAAAGTTATATCTTACCTGTAAGGCAAATGATGGATTACCAAGTTTAATTCACTTAGCAGTTTATTAAATTATTAACATACCCCTAATATTTACGTGAAATTCATTCATACCTTATACATATATAATATCAATACAAGGTAGATTAAGATATCAACTACTAATATAAGTAGGTAGTACTTTAATTCTATGACCTATTCTATAATATGAGGTATACCAGGCATATAGAATAAAGTGGACTTTATTTGAGGAATATATATATATAAATAAAGTATAATATATATTATATATATATAGTATATATGTATACATATATAACCACCCCTATATATTCTAATATGGATATATATCTTTTAGATAAAAGTCCTCACCTTATTTTATGATAAAATTTGAGCAACTAACCAAACTAAGCCACTTAAATATTTCCAATGTATTTATATAGGAAAAATGTACCACTCTATTAAATCCTATTTGAAATTAAAACAAATTTTCTCCATGACTAACCGGAAGTCACCTAATGTTACACGAAATAATATCAAAACCCCTGGACGTCAACAAAACAACGGGAACCACACCGCATACCCAATTAACTTAATGACAACAGTGGTGTTTGATTTCGGACTATCAATACTCATTATGAGCAATTTATAGCACATGTCTTTGGGTGAAACTAGTTTTTTACTAAAGATTTTAAGTTATTGTTAAAAACAGTGTTAGAACTTAAATGCAGTGATATGTTGGGTAATATTACAATTAAGTAAATATTAATTGCATCTAGTATATGCTACTAAATACAAACTGACTTGTAAAAGCGGTTTTACTCAATTACACTTATTTCTCTGTTGAATTAGGGAAAGTATTATGTTGGGTGATTTATGTATGGTTAACTCCACAAGCGCGATTTTTCAATATAACTAAATCCATAATATAGAATTGGAGCTCTTCTATGTATTATAATAGGTTATTTATGCATTAGAAGCAGTTTTGTCACATTAATCAAAGTAGGTGTAAATGAACTTTCTTTCAGCAATATTACACCCACTCAATTTTGATAGCATCCCATTTACTATACAACAAACAGTGGTTGGAGCTGGCACTTTTTAATTAAGGCTAATGATTCTCAAACAGTATTGTCTAAACAAATTGCTGCCATACGAGTGTTATATGCTTTAAAAGGTCAATGTGGAATGTGCGAATACACCTATTCATCACTAGGAGCCAATAATAGATTAATAATTGAACCTAAGTCCTATTGGCCGATGAGGCCTATCGTTAATTTATATGAACATAAGTGCTCTCAGAGCTTTAAAACTGTTCATCAGTTCTTCAACAAATGAAAACCTAGGCCTAAATTGGGGGAGTGATGGCCTATGTTAATAGATTTAACTGTTTTTACGCATTCATAGTTTACCGTTCATTTGCCTTATGTTAAATAATAACCAATGTTTTTGGCTTTTCAATGTAATTTCTTACAAGTTAATATTGATAGTGAAGCCTCTAAAATAAGCTAATAATGCCATCTGTTGATATAATTAAATATAGGAGTGTGTAGATCATAGACTCTCACGAGTTTCGAATCGAAATGAACTGTGAATCCAATTTTGACCAACCTAATCATACATAGACCTAATTGCACCCCATTGAGGGGCAAGGACCCTGCTAAACCTATAAAAGGTGTAGACTGTTTTGTTTTAAAGAGCCTTTCTATACATTTTAAATTGATGAATAAAGCTGTTAATATTTTAATATTTTGCTGATATTTATGGAGTGGTAGAAGAGTGTTAAACTCCAATTATTTAACATATTAAGAACAGCATTTTTCATTTTTTCGGTTTAGGTAGCTATTTATTGCAGAAGATAACTCTAAAACTAGTGTTGATTAGATGTTAGTTAAATAGGGAATGGTCTATGGTGGAGTAAGAATTAAGTACATGTTAGTATCTCTTATAAGATTTTGCTGTGTGCAAAAGCATAAATTGAAACTTTAATAAGACCAGAGAGGACTTATCTAATAAATCTGAAAATAACCTGATAGCTCTTCAAAAAACTTGACATAAATTTAAAAGGGGATTGAGATGGTGCTAAAGGTTTACTAGAATTCATGTTTACATTTATCTTTCAGGATATTGTAGAAAATGTGAACTTGCTTTCCTATTAAAATATATTATGACATTGATAGATAGATTTTTTGTAACTTATGTTCCCATATTACTATGATTTTAGTGAGGTAAAAGTAAGACCCTTTCTGATTATGTATTAAGAAGTAGAAAGCTCGATACTGATAACGTTTCATATCGGACGTCAGTCTGCCTCCCCAGCAAGTGGGCTAAGCGAAATGGAGGCATAGTAATAGGTTATGTTTCTGACATCTAAAAAGAGATTTGCCTAATTGAGAGTAATACTACAGAACAGTTTTGATGTTATTTCTAAATTTAATAGTCTTGAATCTAGGAAAAGGACAAACGTTCCTGTTACTAGTTAACTGTAGATACCTTTGATTGGTAACATTGGTGTCATAAATATAGAATGAATATGTTCATTAATATTTCTATCCAATAATTTTTTAATTTAAAAGCTTGATAGGAAATAGGTTAAAATAAATGGGTAATCTATTCTAAGAGCTGTGAAAATGCACTTATCATATTTCTAGGTGGTATACAAAAAAAGGTTAGTGGCTTACAAGTTGATTAGCCAGGTGTTAACAATAATAGACGCCAATTATAACATAGCTATAGATTGCTAAAAAAGGAATTTTTGGATAGAGTAGTATTGGAGTCAATAAAATGTAGAATATTTCAAAATGGAAATTCCTCCGAAGTCTCTGCAGAATGGAGTGTTTTCATATAAAGTTGAATTTCATTATTGAATTTTGATCACTATAAATACATTTGAGTTTAATGATACATAATGAGAGTTCGATGAGTATTATGAAAGCTACAAAGGTTAGATGATTTAGAATGTTTTTTATGCGCTGTGATATGGATAATACATATTGATATTGTTAAAGCAAAACATTTTGTCACAAAAGAGAAATGCGCCTAGAATTTTTAAATCTGAATTAGTGCATAAGGTAGGCTCCAACTTTCCAACTTTGATAATTGAGTTCCAGATTGATTTTATAGAGTTGTTATAATGAAGAGTAAACACTTTGTGTACTGTTTCTAGGACAAGGAAAGATAATGCACAAGTTAGGCCTAAAAAAAAAAACTACTATTAAAAAGAATCTGAATTAAGTTTTCGTCCATCTGAGTTTCGGTGGTGGCAAAACATTAAGCACACTGCTACGCCAGCAAAAGGTGTCAATGTATGAGTAATTTTGAGCATGAGTGTGCTAAGCTCCAAGGTGTTGAATGTGGATTGGAGAGTTGTTATTGGTGTTCAAAGGAAAGGATAGGTCGTATTCGCTCCTAGGTTAGGTTTAAAAATTAGCGATTAATTAAATATTTATAGTTAGGCTGACCACAGAATAAGTAGATGTCAGCAAAAAATGATTTGATTAATAAAGGGAAATTTTTCTCCAAACCAATTAGTATTTGGAATCAGGAAGAAATAAGTGATATTGATTATTTGTGGAAATAGATAGCGTTATGAAATTTATGAAATATAATAACTGTTTTATAAATGTTTAATACGTCATTATAATTATATACTCATTTATAACTAGCTTTTATCTGTCTCATTAGAAATACTAATTAAATTGAGTCCAAGTCAGTATCTATTATAATTATGGGTTGACATTATCACTAAGCAACAAACGTAAAACATTTTCTTTATGACAGTAAAATTATCATTTACAGCATTAATATTAGGTATAGTTTATCAATAAGGAGTTTAATTTTAATATATTTAGTAAGTTCTTAAAATGTCTATCATACGTAAAAGGTACGGTACTTTGTATGTTGTAAAAAATTACATGAATTAGATTATAATGTACAAACCTTTATAGGTAAACAACATCGTACTTTTAAACAAGTTTTGTTAGGTTTCAAATATGATGCACAGCAAGTATTTAGTATGCCTTTCTTAATAGACAATACTTTGTCTTTGCAATATGAGGTAGATGGCGTAAAAGAAGCCATACAAAATTTTAAGCAACATAACTTAGCTTTGGCAGATTCTACTTTTTATAATGATGTAGATTATAATAAATTTCATTTAGATGCATTAATAGGTACTGACATCATTCAATATTTGCCATCTTTTAAATTGATCAATGTAATGGGATGCAGTGGGTCACAAATATGTGATAAGTTGGTGCCTATGGGAAATGTACATAAGTTAAAACCCATTCTTTGAGCTTCATATAAAGGAACTCTTATCAAAATAACTTCATCACCTGATCCAGTGGGTCACAAAGGCTACATGAGTGTGATCAGGGGTCACAAAGGATCAAGTGATACAGTGTCAATTTTATCACTAACCCACAGTAAAAACATTTTTCATCCATTAAACTAATAATTAACAGAAAATTATACAACATGGTATGAGATCAAATAGCCCAAAAAGGTTAGAAATCGTGTTTCTCATTAGAGTCTGCGTAATCCAGTGTGAGTCCCATTCGTGAGTCGATTGAAAGTACAGGTTCCTCGCTAATAATAGATTAGACCACTATTATTGTCTGCCCTCCACTCACGAAAGTACTTTAAAAAACAACCTTAATGACGGAAATAAATAAGAGATATATATTATTACAAAAGGAAACAATTAAGGAAATTAAACAAGAAGGTTATGATTGAAGAATTAAAAATCTTGTAAACATGAGCATTAAAAAACATAGAGAAACCTTGAATTAATACGTAAAAAAAATTAATTCACTAATAAATGTAAAATCCGTCGAAATATAAGTAAAATAGCGTCATGAAAATAGATCATGTTTTTTCACTGCGAGAACACTTTTGTGAGAAAGCGAACGATAAACACACATGTGAGGCACAATCTAAAAATGTAAATAAGTAGAACTATGACGAAAGTGTGCCGGATCGGATTAAGCAAACAATTCAAGAACAAGGATGGGAATTGTGCATGTGATCCAAATTAACTATTTCTTCCAAACACTAATTGATTTCAATGATTACATATTCATACCACATAGACCATATTTAATATTAAAAAGAATATAGATAAGAACAGTTGGTCACAACTAAAGTGGTAGAAACAAAGGTCTTTATTCTTGTTCCTTATAAAGTTTATTTGGAATATATATTATAATTTTTTTCAGAACTTCTTCTAGTGAAATGAATCTGCATTCTTTTTTACTCATTGGCTATTTAGAACATTAAATTGAATTCTTATACCTATAAATTTATACTTATATTTATTACAAATTGATTATGTTGTCCTCAGTGACATAAAACAGGCTTTTTTATCTATTAGACTTAGAAATTATAACTATAAAAATAAATTTTGTTTTTTATGCTTATTATTTGAAATTATCGAATTAAAATTACGCTTTTTAGGATAAGACCATTGCTCCACTTTGCTCAGTAATCCTATAAACAAATTATATAACTATTTATTTTTATTATTGCATATTTTTGTGTCTTTATTTGTGTTAATTATATATCTAACTATAACAACTATTTCAAATTACATGATACAACAATATAATTATTATAGAAACACCATATTATATCAAGTCGTAATTTAAGTGATTTTTTACAGGTGTAAAGAAGATTTATGTACTTTTTTCCAATAAACTTTTTTTGTGGAATATAATTTTAAATCTTACACTATGATGTTATATATAAATTAACAGACTAAATTTAAATTCTCTTATCATTTTTTAAACATATGCTAAAATTAATTATCAGTGTATTATTAAAGGCGTGTTATTATTATTATTATACTTAGAGCTAGTTGACTAAATATATATGACAAATATCTCAAAAGTTAAGGTTTTTTATATCATATTGACAAGGTGATAGACGAATATTTATGCGCACCACGGGGGCAAAAATCTGCATCAACATGGTTGTCTCTCTTTTCTCCTCTCTCCTCTCTCTCATCTCTCTTCGTTGATCCTTGGATCTAACTTTCTCTCTCTACTTGCTTCATCTTTCTCACTCGCTTATTCACAATTTTATTCAACTCTCTCTCATCTCTATTATCTACACTATTGTTCACTTCTCACTCTCACTTCGTGTCTTCTCATCTTTGTCTCATCCTACTCTTTCGCTGTTAATCATTATACATACATTTTAAACCTAAAAAACTGATTCAATTACTATGTTATCTGTAATAACGTCATATATAAAGTATATTAAGTAATCCTATAATATTATAAGGCGTTGGTCTTTAACTACTTATAAGTCTCAAATGAAAGTAGTAAGAGTGTATTTAATTTAAGAGATAAGTTAGTTATATATATAAATAGGAGAAAGCCATAATTATAATGTAATGTGGTATATATAAATAATGTAGATTTATGTCTGTATAAAAGTGAATGATATTCTGATGATTAATTATTCAGTATTGATTATTTATTTTTGCAAGAATGTGAATAATAATTAATTATTATTAAATAAATAGTATGATATTATTATTATTATTATATATTATTCTATTTATTCTATATTCGCTTACCTAGAGGAAAATCCGCAAGCTGTCTTTCCTAGTATGACAACATGAAAAGTATATCAAAAATGTTAAAAGTAAATCTTCATCTTCATATTCGTGGTACATGACGCATAGACGCGATGCTTTTGTGGTTAAGAAGTCCAGGAGTTTGCTCACGCTCTAGAAAAGTGAAGTTCGTATTGTCCCTTATTGTTATAAATATGACACGGATACTATAAAGTTCAAACTCAGATGTCATGATAACCAACAACTAAAGCTGATACTATTGCTGTTAAGTTTACAAGAGAAAGTAGAGCTTCCAAAACCCACATGACAGAACAAAGACTCGGTCAGGAAAAACAAAGTTTCTCCATACCACTCGAGCATTCTCCACACTAGAGTGTAGTTGTATTGTGAGGCGTGGAGTTATTGAGTTGGCAGCGCTAGTAAATGGCGTTCGCCGACAATTAACTAGGATAATCCGTGGGACTGGTATACAAAGGAGGAGTTGACAAAAAGGCGTGCGGATGTGACTTACGTCAGGGGATAGCATCAGTGTGAATATGGTATAGCTTGAATATATACAGAGTAAGTGCTAACGACGGCTGTCCTCACGAGAATACCGTGAACTTTAGGATCTTGCGGTGCGCTAGCTCCTGCCTAGCGTGACACCACCGCGCAGAGAGTGTATCAAGAAGTAAATACCAAGCGTTAAGGTTTAAGAACTAATACAAAAAAGGCTAAAGGCTCACCAAGTATACTACGAAATAGCTTCGATAAGTGACATAAAAGATACCGATGAAAGAGTAGTCACAAAAGATTTAACCTATTATGTTAAGAGAATTTAATGCACGATTAGTATGTGCATACACCGAGAAAAGGTTCACACAATATATGCAGGATCTCTTAACTTGAGTGAAGAGTACGGTAACTAGACGAGCCGCCCTTCTCACATAAGATTTCTTCACCGCAACACCAATCTTCACAAGTATAGTGGGTTTATGACCTCCACGGACACATTCAGTTGGGTTAGCCAAAAAACTAAAAAGAGTCTGATCAGCCAAAAACTAGGACAGGCTTAGCAACTATTCACAAACTCTTAAGTGTATCTGGTTTGACTCATCACATCAAAGACCGTTTGTTGGCCAAAATAAGAGCGCGCATAGTTGTGTATACTGATCTCAGAGAGGAGTTAATTTTTCTCGACACCAAAACAAGAAGGCAAAAGTAATCGACACAATAAAGTATTAGAGCCAAAATAAGGCTCTAATTCAGTGTCCATTGAAAATAATATCTCGAGCCGATGATTCAGTCGACTAAATCACTCTATAGTGTTAGAGTCAACTTTTACCTATTAGTGTAATATTACTGCAGAGCGAAAGCGCCATGTCAGTTGCGTCCGGACGAATTCTTATAGCTTTCATCTACTATAACTGAACAACATCGAGGAAAAATCATAGAACAAGAAATTCAAAGAGGTAAAATCTATACCTATCTATCGTGTAAATGCCAACTTTTTACTTTATGCGTGCGATGATATTGAAGTTTATGGAGAATGGGGTCTTAACAGATAGACGCGTTCTGTATTATGCTCTTGTTTGTCTTTGACTCTTAAATTAGAAATATGTGAAACGCATTTTTTCAGCGAAATTTGCGCACGAATATTTGTAGCTTGTGAATAATGAGCAAAACAGAAACAGAGAAATTTATATTCGGCTCAATATTAATTTCCAACACATCTTTTTTAACCTTACATTCACAAACATATCGATCGGAATAGTGAGCCCGCAAGAGGCACTTTAATTAATTTTAAGTATTACCGAAACTGGTGAAGAGCATGTCATTGGCGATGGTCTTACTATTTGCATTACAACTTGTACAGATTATCTATAGAACTACTAGATCGTAGCGCTGTAAGTGGAATAATTTCTCATTAAAGTTTACATCTCACTCTCCTCTACGCAATTATACAATGGTACTGTCATATGACGCAAAGCTACTCATAGTCGTAGTTGTATATGTAATATAATAATTCACTAACAACAAAATATTCGCAAGAGTAAGCAATTTACACCCCCTCTTCAAGTACGTTCTATCTATACGACTCAAAACGAGCTACTATCAGTGAATGAACTAAAGTCGGCTCTATGTAGAGTCAGTTCAATACCGCCATCCAGAAAGTGGATGGAAACAAATAGAGAATGTTTATCCACCTATGACAAAGGAGCATCGGCCTATCAGACATTATACAGACTTCAGTTTTAACAAGTCTTAACACTGATGTCCAAAATATAAGACATTATTACTCCAAGACGTCATCAAAAACTACCCACATGTTCGTCTGAGAAGATACTCCTCTGTTGACACTTATTTTTCCTATCCCCAGAAAAAATGATACACTTCATAGCTGAATGTAAATGTACCCGGTCCTTATAAAAACGAATTCTGAGGGGCGAGGATTATGCTACAAAAGCCATCAATGCAAAACTTCTCAGATTGTCAAATAAACACTAGAGCAACTTCCAAGATGCATTGAAACCAGGGGAATAAACAGCTGGGCAATCGGCTTGATCTCTATAATAATTCTAGGACTGATGTTCCAAATGGCTAATTTGTGTAATAAAAGAACCGCGTACGAATTAGGAAGATTATGACAATGACAAGCTTTATCTCACAAGTCTAAAAAATCTCTCGACAGGTAAGCACCTCGAAGCACCTACCACATCATACAATCATACTTATCACAACATCATTTCAACCCACCATCAGCCACCCACACACACATTACTTATGAAGATTAAAAGCAAAATTATATACACATTATATTATGAACTTGTGCTATATACAGTTAATATATGAGGTGCTTAACCTAACATTGATCTTTATTAATTATTTAGCATATTTATTAGTATCTAGTACTTTGTTATAATTATATAATCTTTTAATATAAACATCTCAACTATAGAATAGTTATCATATATATACTTACAATTAATTATTAAAATGCTCGTACTTTAATTTTGTTTAAAAAGGTTCCAATCAATTTTGCAAAAGATAGCCTTTTATAAGTAAGTATCGTAGTATAATGATAGTTTTTTGATAGAAGGAACTCTCGAAATTAAATAACATTATTACGATTATACATTAGTATATTAAATATAATAAGTAGTGATACTACTGTATACTTATACATATTATGCATAAATATATAAATTAGAGGTATAATATATTATGCTATTAGTCTTTTGCTACTGCAGTAGAAAGATCAAAAATAAAATAACTTAATCATGAAAGATTATGTTAATTATTACAATTAAGTGATTTTGAGTATTATGAATAGATTAGCATAATATATGTGAACTAATATTTATATTAGTAATGAATATAATATTAGTAACATATTCACTATATATATATTATGATAAAAAGTAGAATATGCCTTAGATATACAAATTCTTATAAGACCTTGATAGAGTGTCTTAACATGCAGGAAAGAGGAGAAGATTGTCGATATTGATATTAAATTTATTGTATTTATTTAATCTAATCACAATTAATATATTACAAAATTAATGAATTAATTAGATTATTATAATTAATTTATTGATAACTCTTTCACTAATATATTGAGGAGCAAAGAAAACCACAGAAAACCATTAAGAAGGAAATAAATATACTGAGAAAACAATAACACGTCTAGATAAATAAAAGACTTACTATAGATACTCAAGAATTAAATGAAAACCCCAATATAAAAACAAACTTTATTTAAGACCGAAATGACCTTGATAATTTTAGTTATAAAAGAGAATTTGCGTCAAATAAGCTGCATGATAACAATACTTATTTATTAGGGAAATAGATTAGAATATAGGTCCCAGTAAATAATATAATCCTGATCAAATCTTAACTATTAGAACCAAGACCTTAATTATATTTTATAGATTGAAAGACAGTTAGAGTACTTCAATTAATGGTGATGGTTAGCATGGACAGTATAAAATATATTATAGAAACAGTGATTAATAAAACAGAGCTAAATAGGTCACAATAATATAGCCATATTATCATGCTAATCTATTAGTATATTACTCTATCCATTTATGGATAATTAGTCAATAAAACACCATACTTTACAAATTTAAACACCTTGTAACTATGAGCACCAATCAACAACCAAAATAACCTATAAACTCAAAATCAAGTGCAAAGTGTATATAAATATATATACAGATTTTATAATTTCTGGAGATGGCATCAAACCGTCACAACACGATGAGAAAAGTTACTTGCCATTTCAAAAAATGTGCTCAATTATATATAAAGTAGATATTAATACTTTGATGATATATGAATATTTGGAATAGTTTTATTAACATTACACAAGATTCAATTACATACTCGCAACAATTTTTACCTTTATGACAGCCAAATAAAATGAAACTAATTTTCTAAATTAAAATTCAATAAAGCATTGAACACAATATTTAATAGAGTTTATGTGAGAGTATACACAAATAAAACGAAGTAGTTAGTAGCCACCAAGAGATGATTTATATAAATTAAAACAATATGTCAATTTATTAATAATTTATTTAAATTAATAAATTTTATACCATGTGACTATAACCCGATATATTACTATATATGTGGAAAAAGTTTATATAAATATTTATTCATTTAAAATTAAATGACTCACAATACAATCGAACACACGCCAACAATTAAAATGACAACACAGTGATATTTGAGTTTTGATTGCTTTTCGGAATTATAATATAATAAGCATTATGCATATTGTCTTTGTAGTAAATGTTTCTAAAATGAGTTTAAAGTTAATGTATATATTAAACTGTAGCTTATAATATATAATAGATATGATATTTGAGTATTTTAAAGATTAATTTCAATTATATTATTGGAATCTAGAGAAATTACTAATTAACTTATACAAACTACTTGTATTGAAAAGCTGATATAGGTTATTCACCTTAATCAATAACAATAATGTTTTGAAAGGAAAACTCTCTCTGAGTGCACAAAAGAGACTCCGTTAAATTGTTATATTTAAAAACGGTAACACTATAATAAAATTTATATTATTTAGATAAGTTGGGATTCTCCACATATATAGCACTCGTGATGTATTATAACTAGAGTTAAGTTAATAGTTTATATTAGAGCAATACTAGACTATGGCTCCCAATGAAATTATATTAACAATAGACGTACACGATACAAGTGATTCTTTTCAAGCCATACCTCTAAAATAATTATTAGGGCAAATCCATATATTTTACTCAAAAATATAACTATAATATAATAAATATACAAAACTAAGTGCATCTGGGTCTATGTAGTTATAGCCTCTTCGATCGCGCAAGAGTTAAAAGCGTGAAGAAATACTAATTTCAACAGTAAATATCTAGAATCTTAGAGTTTAATATACTATAATTTAATCTTCATACCTGTGATAATCCACTATTAAAATTTAATTGAATATTATTATAATATATTATAAAAATTTCAAATCATATTATCTCAACGAGGTTAAGATATAATATGTATTAAGAGAAGCAGATTAAAGTGCCTAATCCATGTTCCCTCTGAAAGATTCTATGGGCTATGTTAGGTCTTGAAGTTATCTGTTCATTCATTTTACTATACATAGTATTATAATAATATGTAACTATAGTGTGGTATTAAGTGATTACTTTATCAGTGAATATGATCACAGATTAGTCTCTCATCCGAATAATACTCATACGTGACAAATTACAAGTAGCAGGGGATTTTTATATAAATATGCATGAGTACGCATGTTATATATATCACTTATTATAATAGGTAGGTTTAATAAATTCGTTATATAAAGGGTAGATGGTATTTAAACAAATATTGAATAATTTATTTAAGTAAATGTTGTATTTTTTATTATTAGAGGTTATTTTAGGAATGGGATGATATGAGAATAGGTATAGTTCAGTGCGCATACGGGTGTTAGATTCTCTTGGTTACTTGTGAAATAAAATTACTTCTCATACTCTATCATTTCTAGTTTATATAGAAAAAACCAATACTTGTACTCCTTATATCTACATTATATAACATTTGGTTTTTTCTTCAAATCACATAATACAATCAACCAAATTAGCTCATACATATACTACCAACTATATCTTTATATATGAAGCTATTACGTATTATGTTATCTCACTATACCTTTTAGACTTACTCAATTATCTGATGATAACGCAATTTTTCTTTCCTCTCCTAATTCTTTCATCTAAATTTATATTTATTCCAAATTAACTATTTGATTTATATTTCACTCGGTGAAAATTCGCCACGTCATTTTACAATAAGCAAATATACACACAACATACTATTAAAATATATATACATAGTCACTCTCCTCTCTCTATAATTGTAAAATCAAATCACCCACACTACCCTCCCTACCCTTCCAAATTATATCACTCTAACAAATAACCCCATTAATATATACACACAAAATAACAACATATATATTAACTATATCATAAATATTTCAATTGAATTAAATAATAAATAAACCACAATCCCCTCCACATTATAATACTAAATTATTATAAACACCTCCACTAATAAAATTAATAACCAGCAGACTCAATGCATTTTAATTAAAATATCCCCTGCCTGATTATTGTCCCGTCAGATGTATATATCTCACGGTTGAGTAACCAATTACGACCTTTCCGAGAAGACTAAAAACTAATCATAACAGTACAATGATTATTTAACTATAAGAATGAACTAAGACTCAGCCTATAACAGCTCCAAAGTATACTACATGCAGGATCATTATGGAATTCTACTTACATTTTTTCTAATATATTACTTATATATAAACTATATAAATCATATATCAACAGAATCATCAAAAATAGTGAGTTAAATCTTTTATATTTTATTAAAATATAACATAATTATATTTAACAGTAGATTTCCGAGGTGAAGGTTATAAATTTAGATTACATACCATGATAGTCATACTTCTTTCTTCACTTAACCTCCGCGATGAATAGTAGAAATAATATAGATAACTCACAGACCATCACAAGTTATTTATTTAATTTTATATTTATTTTATATATGAATTAGTTTGCTTAATAAAATTTATTATAAGTAATTCATCTGAAGAGGCCTAGGGCATTATTATTTATCATTAATTGAAAATATGGTATTTTAATTAATATATTATTGTACTTAACAATATTGATAACAAATAATAAAATATTATATATTATTTATTTATTTAAATAATAATATAGTAGTACAGCATTAATAAGCCATAATACCATAATCCCATTAATGATTCTTATAGCAAATTAACCTTTTCGCAATTTTATTTATTAATTAAACATATTTATAAATTTAACTTGTAGGTCTTATTATTTTTAAAATGCTTTCTTAAAGATTTTATTTAGTGAAGTATATTAATTTTTAACCAATTTTCGTATTTATATTGTGTTTTTTATATAGAACTTATTTTTGTAAATTAATTATATATTATTTGTTTATAGTATATAAATATATTAGGCACACATGACTAAATAAAGTTTTTGTTTGGTGAGAAACTTATATAATAAATACGAGACGCACTTGTAATTAAATATGAGAGCATTAATTGAAATTATAACTATCGTGAGTTGGTATATAGCTCCGTAATTACTTACCTTAATATATTATGTAGTACTAATCACGCTATTTATAAAACTATAAGTATTCATTTATACTTTTAATACTAATATATTTAACATTTTTAAGCTTATCATCTTAGTTCCTTTAATGGCACTATTCATGAATTTTTTTACTCAGGTAATATTATTAAATAGAAAGTTACTGAAGTTAACCTTTGTTCAGAGAAACTATAATATCTCCTATAATATGGAGTAAGTCTCTCTTCTATCTCCCTAGTCTCATTGTAACAGTATTTGGGTACCATATATTACAGTTCTATGTTTAATTGAGGCATTTATATAAGTCGAAATTCTATATAAGTAGCTATGTTATTATCCTATTCTCATTACTCATATGCTATCCATATATTCCATTCTCCTTAAGTAGATCAATTTTCTTCTATGGAGCCACCTGCTAAACTCTAATGCACTCGTTATCATGCGTCCTGGAAGCCGTTGGAGGTTCCCAATAATACAGGTGCCAATTTTAATTAGAGATTTTTTTTGTCTATGCATTATATCATAATAGCGTGTCTCAGAACGTCAATGACAATATTTTCTTTTGTTATCAAAAGTCAAAATTTTAGATAAGGATGTTAATAATGTTTCTAAAAGAAAATTATATTTAATAGCTTATTTTCAAATTAAACAAATTGGTTATATAGTCCTAAAATTTTACTGAGATTTTTATATTTTGTGTTTTCTTTACTTTGTTTTACAGGAAGTCGAGATGGTACACGCCTACAGATGAATCCCCTGCACCACATGAGAAGCAAGATTTACCGATAATTACTTTCTCACTCCCAAGTTGCTTGGTACATTAACTCACAGAAACTATACACGAAGCCTTTAAATCATTGCGAAAAATTTACAGGAGAAGTAACTGAGTGATCTACTCTATAATTCGGTATCTCTATTGTGCACTCTCTCGAAACACACGGTATAATTGTAGTATAGTTACCGTGAGACCCTCTAACCTTTTCTTTTAACACATTTTGACACGTTGTTGGTTATAGATCTAAGAAGTATCAGTATCTACTTTATCTAAACTTTGCTTTGATCGTATGTAAAGTGTGAATTTCACGGATCTATAAAGGAATTAGATTAATTGAAAATGCTGCTTCCAACCCCAAAAGATCTGAATCCATACAACATGTTGGCAAATAAAGATGCTGCTTAAAACCTTCGAAAATAATATAAATTAGAGGATTCGTCTATCTTAATATAATTTTAATTAGCTCGATGCCTAATATTTTAATATATTATAACTATCCTTATACTTAATATTAATATATTTATCTTATCAGACAAATTAGTTTTGCATTTTACATTTAGATATGCTTCCTTCACTATTTATCAATGCGACATTGTAGTTGATGTTTTATGCTATGTTAAGTTATGTTTTTTTTTTATGATAGAAATATTATATAATTCACTTATATGAGTCTATAATTATTTGACTTATATTTTTAATATTATCACTTAATGCGTACTGTAATTATATGGAAGAAATATGCCAGTATCTATATATATTAATAATAATACATACCCATTTTAAATTAAGAACGTTATAAGAACGAAATTTTATAAAAAGTAAAGTAATGGATATATGGCTAATTGATTAGCTAGTTTAATTAAGAACTAAGTTCTATATGAGTTATATAATAAGCCCTCTATTTATTAAATAGATAAATAATATTTCTAATATAAAGGGATTATTTTGAAAGTCTTTGTGAGTGTTAAGAAAGACAGATAAAAGTATATATATTGTCAATTAATATATACTTTTTATTTGATTTTATAATTTATACTTTAATTATGACATAATTTAAACGCATAATTGTATTACGTTTAACAATGTTTATGTATATTGATTATAAATTATAGATTTAGATAAGAGAACAAGGTGAGATAGATAGTACAACTTTTAGTACGAGAGGAAGCAGGAACTTTAAGAAGAGCGAAGAGGACCGTGAGAATGAACTTCCTGGTTCTATTGCTAGTGGAAACATCTGAAACACCCTTTAGATACTGAAAGAAAGACGTCCATACTATGAGGCACCTAGAATTTAGATGTATCGGTGAAATAGAACTGTCCGATGCATAGTTTGAAAACCTGAGTATTGGATAGGAAGGATGGGCAAGAGAAAGAGCGATCAATGATAGAGCAGATAAGGGAAGGTTGATGGAGAGAGAGTGAGCATGAGAAGCTGATAGAGGAGAATCAGAGGTTGCAAGAGCTGTATGCATTAATGTAAAATCGTACATTTGTAATTTGAAATTTTGTAATTAATTATTTTTAAAAAAAATAAATTGTATTATATCGGGCGTAAATATCTCCCGAGGTGTTGGCTCGGTAATCACATTTTTCTAATTAGGTCTTTGTTCTTATTGTGACACGACCGAGAACCGCAACTCTAAAAACCAATTTATTATGGCAAATAAATGATTAATACAAACTTTGATAAGTTAGCAATTTATCTGGGAGTGATGACCTCCCGGCGCTGATGAAATGATTAAAACATTGAGTCCTGAATGATAGCTTATCTAATTATAAACACGATTTGCTCTAGATTAATTTTTAAAGAAAGGAGATTTTCTGATTATAAAGACGTTTCAATAGTAGAGAAAAAATAAGTTGTTTAGGCTATTAGAATTTCTCCTCCTTCTGAAGTAATAATTTAGTCATGGTGAATAGTATTAAATATTAGTATATTTGGATGAAATCTATACTTTAATGTAAGTGTTTAAAGGACTACTTATATAATATACTGTATGACCTAAAGTCCTATACGGGTGATTATTAGCGATTTCCTTGCTCTTACTGATACTGCAGTGTTATATAAATTATTATAGATTAGTGTCAACTTATCGATATAGTTTTATAAATAAATTACTTAATGTTAAATTAACATTATTATTATCATGCCATATAAAACATTATTTATAAATAATAAAAATTAAAA